>PNEQ01042956.1:37426-61354 GCA_003012365.1 Medauroidea extradentata | reverse complement strand
CCCGATGGTCCTCTTGAAGTCCCGTAACACCCCGATGGTCCTCTTGAAGTCCCGTAACACCCCGATGGTCCTCTTGAAGTCCCGTAACATCCCGATGGTCCTCTTGAAGTCCCGTAACATCTCGATGGTTCTCTTGAAGTCTAGTATCATCCCGATGGTTCTCTTGAAGTCCCGTAACACCCCGGTGGTCCTCTTGAAGTCCGGTAACATCTCGATGGTTCTCTTGAAGTCTAGTATCATCCCGATGGTCCTCTTGAAGTCCCGTATCATCCCGGTGGTCCTCTTGAAGTCCCGTAACATCCCGGCGGTTCTCTTGAAGTCCCGTAACACCCCGATGGTTCTCTTGAAGTCCCGTAACACCCCGGTGGTCCTCTTGAAGTCCCGTAACATCTCGATGGTTCTCTTGAAGTCTAGTATCATCCCGATGGTCCTCTTGAAGTCCCGAAACACCGTTGTCGATACTAAAGCTCGCAACAAACAACATCGCCGAACGCTCTTTAGTACCACTCGTAACCCGTCATTATCGCCACGATTCACTCACAAAATACGCATTTCGGCAAAACTGTTCATCGTTCTCTGGCACAGCTCCCTTTTATACTCATAGTTAAAAGAGTTCAGAAATCTCGCGGCAACTCTTTATCTTGGAGCTCCGAGAAACATGTCGCATCAGGGTCAAAGCACCGTTAGGGAGAATTTAGTACACAAAAGAACTCTCTAGGCCGTCATATCTGAGTCTTCACGAAACTCCAGTAGATATATGTGCAGATGGCCGCTTGCATAAACTTACACTACTTACATGATAGTTGCGGTTCGCAACAATACTTTTAAGATGAAAACGAAAAGCGTGGGGCACATGCTATATAATTGATGCATTAATAGTTAACCTAAGTGACAAAAAGCTTTCTTGCACTGCAGATTACATGAACTGTTGAGTGAGTTTTCTCAACGACCGCTACTCTGTTCTTTACTATTATTTATGGCACGTGTGAAACGTCTTTTGTTTTAAGTATTACAAGAATCTTCATAAAATAAATGATTTATACTTTTAGTCAGTTTTATAAACGTGGCTAATTATTTTTTATTTTAATATTTCGTGCTTGAGGTACATAAATAAGCAACGCGGTCCACACGTGCATGCGCATCAAGTTGCTCCATCATAACTAAGCACACAACTCTTCACTGGCTTGAAGGTCTCGCGCCATACTGCTTTCACAAACGGCACTGTAATTATATAATTCTGTATGTGGAACGCATGTAGTCTACTCTTGCACCAAGGACAAGAACTGACATATGAACGCATACAACGACATGCATTTAGCCGTCCATATAGTTGCAGCTAGGCTGCTGCTACTCCAATTCTTGTTGTAAAAAAGATCCAATTCCTATAAGAAGAAAATAAGGCACCTGTACCGAACTTGGCCCTCTTAAGGTTCAACAATCATGTGTGCTTAAGTCATTAATTAGGCCTACATTACTAATATAACACATGATGACGTAATACAGATATTTATGGATGGTGCATGTTATCTGGAGACTACTGTGCATCTCGATATTACCACACAATGACGACTAGTGGGCCATATTGAGAACTGGGCCATATTCGGTACAGGTACCTTATAAACACTACATAAAATGAATTAGTGTGTGGCAGATAAACGCTAAAAACTCGAATTGATATCAACACGTTTTTGAAAGTCAATATGGAAAAACTACAAAACAATCCTAGAAAATTATATTAGCCTACCAAACTTTATGAGCAAGCATTTACCCAGAGTTATGCATTTGTCAAGCGTGTTCTCTTGTGCCACAATTAATGTGCAAGATTTCGGCGTCAGAGATTGTTCTTCAAAAATATGTTACTCCAGAATTTTTTTTTTTTCAGGAAGTTAACAAAAGCTGTTGTCTAGGATTGCTGTTTTTTTTTTTTTTGCAAATTGGCTTCGAGAAATATATAATTTAAAACTTATGCTTATAGCGCTTAATCATGTACCGTGCCGAAGTACTTAACATTTTGCTAGGTTCTTGCTATTGAGTAGTTCAATAAGTGTTTGTGTTGCCAAGTGGTGTGCGACATTAGTCTAGTTGCTGCACTGCTGAAGTAACCACATTGTAACAGAAACTAAGTTTCTTCTTCGAGTCGTTAGTGGCAACACAATGTTGCTTTGTGAAGATGCCCTGTAAATACACATACGTGACACCGCACTGTGTTGGACCACACTCCTTGTAGGCTATATTAATGATTGGATTGCACGCAGTATTTTTATCAAGCAGTGTTCACAACATGACGGCAGCATCACACAGTTTTACGGCTCTGCCTATCCAACCTCGCAGCCACGGAATTAAAATAAGGAATCAATGATTAAAAGATTTAAGTTACATTGAATAATTTTCACAGATGATTCATTCAAACAAAAAGTGTTCTACGTAAAATTCTTATGTAATACTAAGACAAAATAACTAGAATTTGCTATTATATATATATAAACACACACACAAACACGACTCGGACGACCGAAAGACAACACAGAAATGTCATGCTCAGTATTCGCAGACGACCTGGCCATATTCACAGATAATGAAACAGCAGTAATTAAACCAATATAAGTCCTCAAAGAATTTGCAGAAAAGGTTGACCTGCAAATGTCTTTCCAAAAGACTGAATATGGCCATCTAAACACTAAACAAAAATATGGCAATATAAAAAAATATAAACACTTCAAACACCTGGGCGTAATCCTGGAACCCACTGGGGGAGAGAAGACAGCCTAGAAGACTTGACTACAGAAAATGAAGAGGGCTTAGGTAAGACGCACGACATCTACAACAAGCAATGCATGTACACACACAAAGCTCAGACACTACACCACAGCAATTAAACCGGAAGCACTGTATGCAAGCGAAACACTAACACTCCATATGAGAAGTGGCATGGAAAACACATTAAAAGAAGAACGCAAAATCACGGGAAAAAAAAGTCTTGGTCCAAAAGAAACAGAAGAGGGTTACAGATTTACAGTCTACAAAAATCACAGAAAGAATGTCCAACCTAGCAGCGGACATCACAAAAAGAAGGTATGAATCCAAGGCACGTCAGCAGAATACCACCAACAAGACTAACCAACAAAATACTGACATACATAAAATCAGTCAGGTCAACAATACCATGGATCACACAAGTCAAAATTGACTTATGGAAGGCACATATAGACTTAACAGAAACAGAAGACATAACACATACAGAACCAAGATACGCAAGTGGAAGATTATGTCAGAGAATGAAGTTACAAAAAAGCCAGGGAAACCATAGGTTGAAGGAACAAAGAGAATCAACGAAAAAAAATGAGAGCTGCGTGGAATATCGGAAAGAATGCGAAAATGAGTCAGAATAATTTGCGTGATCCAACATGACCTAGCCGCGCGCACGCGCGCACACATGCATACGTACACGTACATACACACACACACCACGCCAGTCAATTCTTGTGTGAACTACGGATTTTAACATTACATTTTTCATATTAAGTATGCTATCGGTAAGAAACAAAAAATGACCAACTTTCTAAACGTGATACCTAAATACTGTAACATTTGTCTACAGCAGTATCTCAAGATATGACAATATTCACATTATTACCAAACGTGCGTCAAGGAGTGAGTCATATCGATCTTTATGAAGGCGACAAATGCAGACGACAATTCTTACACGTACGCTAGTAACAGAAATAGTTTCGTTACTATAACAATAAACAAAAACAGATAATTACGCAAACTATTCTATCTTGTCAATGCAGCCATCACTTTGTCCTAAGAGAGCAAGCACGCAGTGTGCGTTACAAAGAAAGTTCCGAATGATCAGACCTGTCCATTCGTACGCAGACACAGGCAAGGACATTTAAAAAAGGCAATAGTCCTTGGAACTGAAGACCTCTCTCTGGATTGCGTAGTCAAGATATTTGCATAACTTTGGAGTGTTTAACTACTTACAAACGAAAGTAAAAAGTTTACTGCTGCCTATTCAAGGCACTAAAATTTAACTGGTCTATTTACTCAGCAGAAAGGAGATAATCATGACCTCCATTCGCAAGAGAAAATAACTCAGGGTGAGGTTTAAACAATTATAATAGATATGTGACAAAATGAAGCAACTATATAAGTTTGCGTCCTCCTTAGAATGCATTCAAGTTACAGAAGCAAAAATTTGGACTACGTGTACATGATATAACAAACTGATAACATGACACTTCATTATAAAACACAATAAGAGCGCCTTGGGAACATACACAGCACAAAGTAAAACAACGAAATATAGTTGTGTATTTAATTTCCGTAAATGATTATATCACAATAGAATCGAGAATTACAAGGTGAAAAAAATACTATGTTGTATGTTACTGGTTTGTTAACTTCCAAATGAACACAAAAAAAAAACTAAGTATGCACCACAGTGTGCAAAACTACATTGCAAATTAAAAATTCTTAGTATTAAAACATAATTAAACTACCAACAACGTGAACTACATTCTTTCCAAAGTTCTAAAAAACTGTATTTATGTTTTTAGAGTAAATAGCCAGCTTGCAGACTGTAGTGTTACCATAATGCACGACTGTAGGGGATTATAATTTAAACATGTTTTATGTCCTGCCATTCCTGCATCAAATGATAATGAAATGCCACATATACTTTCGATGAGGAAAGTACATAAAAAAGTTCATTCAGGTTTTTTTGCCGGCAACACACAGCCAAAGGCATAATGAAAATGTCACATAGTGTTAATCCTCAGCATCTAGCACCTTTAGCCAAACTACTTCGAGCGGCGCAATGCTATAACTCTACCTCATTAGCGAATAACGTCCCACGTAGGTGTTTGTTCAGTGAGTCAAAGAGGTGATATAGGTGATTCGGAATAAAGTGAACACTCAAAAAAGCCCTGATTAATTTCTATTTTCTGCCAGTTTATATCTTTCCGCTACATGTAAACATCAACATTGCCACGTGCTTTTATTTACATAGTCTTGTACAATGTTTACATTTACGTTACAGTGCTCTGATAAATTTTAGCTACAATATGTAATCATTAAATGCACGGGTGTTGAATATGTGCTATACTCAGTAGTAATCTTAGTTATAAATACCTGCGAGTAAACGTCTTAAAACACTGGTTTCTCTGCATCTACTCTAACGGCGCTATTACCCTTACGAATCTCGTAAATGCATGCACAGTATATTCGAACTTTTAAATTAAAACCGCCACTAAAAACACACACGTCACACGCAACTCAAGAATTCAAGTTCCGTTCAGCATACTGTAATGAACGACTACGACACACGTAAAGAGAAACAATAAATAACGTATTTTCTTAATGTGCGAAAAAGGGGAAAAAATACTGTTTCTATTTCCAGATACTCAGGCTGGCGATCATAAAACATAACTTACATTACTAATGACTTCACATAATTTATCAATGATATTCATGAACAGTCACTTCTAATACTTTTATATGTGTTTATCCGAAACCGACATTTATTACATAACGGACAAACAAACTGAATGACGCAATTCGCTTCCAAGCGGCGAAAACCTAACTCTGTTTCCATCTGTCGGTGAAATTTTAAACTACCTCTGTGGCGCGAAGAGTTAGCGGCGTCTGCCAACGATAATCGACTCGGTTGCGTCGCTTTCTGCTGCCGCTAATAAAATAAAATTATACAGTCAGTAGGTATGTCCGTAAGAACTTAAATAAATATTTTAAAGTATATTAAATACAGAGAGGTCGTTTGCAATTGATGTTGTTTCACTAATGCTGTATTCAAATAAGAAAATACACGGGACTACATGCAGTTATTCGCTACCAACCATACAAACAATAATGTAACTGTTGTTAATGTTGGCTTATGTGCAGTAATGGCTAGTGATTTTTTTCAAAGGTTAAATCTTTAGTGCTCACTTTATTCCGAATGGCCTATAGTCTGTTAGTGCAAGGTTCGGGGAGAAATGTGGATAACACAGTCACTGTGTTCGATTTCGGTGCACTGTGCCCTTGGTCACTTGAACTTGAGCCCATTATCCCATGTTCGCTTCATAAAGTAATGTGCATTTTGTGAATTCAAATTCAGGACTGGAGAAGAGTAAGTGGCTCTCGCCCTAGCTAAAGGAGACATTCTACGGAGGTGCATATGTGCCCTTGCTGTAAATTCGAACAGCAGCATGTGTGACGTCATGTCCGTGATGCAATTTTTCAAGGACTTGAAGCCTGGCAATTAGTCGGCAAATTGAACACAGAGATATGCATGTATATCCCACAAACAAGTGCACATTTCTGAAATCTCTGCTGCATTACTTTCTGCGGTCTTCTCTGCTTTACAATTTATATTCCAGCCAACTTCAATTAAACCTCCATTCGCTTATTCAGTAAGTTAATGCATTGTTTCATGGCAGTTAAATGTTACATTAATGGTATGATATGACACTTACCAGCTGTAAAAAAAAAAAAAGCACTCCTTTGTGGGATATAGTATATGTATCCCTGGTAGCCTGTGCCACTTAACGATCTGGCAGTGACGTGAAGGTGGCGCATGGATGGAAGTATTTTGAGCGCATGAGTCTGAAGAAGTGCAGGAGGGCTAAGGGCGACCCAACCTTGCACATCACGATTCAACCTAGATTCTAGGCGCAAGTCAACGAACATTGAGTGGTGAACCTAAACTTGTATGACTTAAATAAAGAAAAATGCCTATTGTGCAAGCCTCTATATTTTTAAAGATTCAGCACTAAGATTTTCATACTTAAGAAGGACAGGGGAACACCTATTTTCGCCCACGAGAAAGTATGTTTATATATATATATATATATATATATATATATATATATATATATATATAAAGATTACTTGATGACCTGAAATGAGTGTACACGTGTGTAAAGTTCTTTAAATATTGTTCCCAAGCAAACATCATTCACACACGTCAAGTAGTTTTCGAATAAACTTATATCGGCCGAAGCTTTGCACACCGCTAGGCGGCTTAGGCAGGGCGGCCACCTTAACCGACGCTGACTCCTGTTTGTGTCTGTGCACACATACCAACTGCTGCTAAACGCAGGACCTCCGTATGATGGTTTGGTGATCAGTCTACGAGTTCCCAACCATGATCTCGCTCGGGAGTAGATGCATAGTTTAACAGCGTAAGGCACTGGATCTCACGGAGATAACCGAGATTCTGGTACGTTTGAGAGTGCCGTTCACGACTAACTTTTCATAACAGGTGAGCACTTGATACAATGTGGGTGTGTTGCAGTGCCGAGAAAGCAACAAGGAACATTAATATTTAACACTGATATCTACTTCCATTTCTCAGAACAGCTGCATAATAACAAAATATATTCCCTCTGAAAACGATTAAATATATTAAACAATATGACACACAAAACACCGGTTTTACGAATAATGCACAGCTGTATATTAATCAACGAAGAACAAATATGATACCCGATTTGTTTCTCGTCATGTAGTAAATATTTAGGCAGGATGAAACGGCGCGCAGTGTTTATTTCGTACCGCTAAAAATTATTCCGGAGTCGAACTGCTTCGGACAAATTGTCTGTTACGTGGCTGGAATGACAGAGAGTAGTAAAAATAACTTGGCGGAAAAATTGTGTGGACTTGTAGGGGAAAGTAGATAATTTTATTTGAAACTAGGGAAATTTGTTATCATTCTGAGGGGAAATCGAGAAAAAGAAGTGACATTACTCAAAATGATCGTCGGGTGAAGTCAATCATTATATGGTAGAGGGCCCATACTTCGTCCCCGTGCGTAATTTCGTACCCTCGCGTAACTAGCCTCGTAGTCACTGCAACCTGGCGGCAGCGCATGGAACTGTTAGAATCTTTGCTTATTAGTATTCCGCTATAGCGCAGATAGTGTAGTAATGGCAGTTTGATAGTGGTCAACGTTTCTGTGGTTTCTGACGTGCTCAATTCATGAGTACATCTACTTTATTAACAAGTTATTTCCAAAGTAGGTATAAATACTAATTGAAATATATGTACTTTACTTATGTGTGCTTTAAACTTTGAATGAAAATATATAACATTAACGCCATCAATTGTTGTTATGCATCTGAAATGGCTTCCAGTGTTATGCTGACCCTGCTCCTAATTTCGTCCCCTATGAGGTTCCCAATATCGTCCAGGGGACGAAATTTGGAACATATTTTTAAAAAGACATAGCCTATATTATTATTTTTATTTTTTATTAATATTTTTTTTTAATTTATTTCTTAGATGGCGAAACGCAAGCCGTGTGACAAAGATGCTCTGCAGAGAGTCATATGCGAGCAAGGCTTTCAATGTTTCTAGCGCAACATTGAAAGACTATTTTAAACGAAGTGGTGACCTTACAGCAGAAGAATTCGTGAGAGTAAAACTAGGCAGAAAACCAATTTTGTCTGAAACATTGGAGAAAGAATTAGTGGATTATTGTACAACTATGGAAACCATTTTAATGGCCTAACTTTAGAAGACCGTCGCATGGCATTTCAACTTGCGATGTTCAACATCCTATTTCAGTTGAACATAAATCTGCTGGTTGCAAATGGTTACGTCTGTTCCTGAAACGACATCCGCAGTTGTCGCCAAGGAAACCACAGCCTTTATCTCTTGCCAAAATAAATGATTCAGTCAAACAAATGTATAGGCAAGTTTTTCTCAGTGTTGGAGCCAGAACTTGCAAGTAAAACACAGCCCTCTAAAAATAAGCAATGTTGACAAAACAGGAATTTCTATAGTTCAGCACAAAAGTCATCGTCAAATGATGAAGATAGCGATGATGATGACGCTGAATGACCTACTCGTAGAAAAACATTTTCTTCACATAAACATGGTGAGAAATAGATTCACTGTACTAATTGTGTTATCTGGTACCATTAACTATGCTACGGGTCTCAGAACAAAAAGTACTTTATTTATGATACTTGTTTGGAAAGCTAAACATTTGCAGTTATATGTGTTTTGCAAATATAATAATTATATATTTTTTAATATTACGATTTTCCATGCCTCTTAAGAATTTTGAGTTACATTTCTGCATAGATAAATATTTTTAAATTTTTTTATGAACAGGGACTGTATATTGTGTTATTTTATATATATATATATATATATATATATATATATATATATATATATATATATATATATATAGCACACCCCTGAGGGCTTTGAGAGGTCAAAATACAACTGGGGGACGAAATTTGGGCCCCTTACCTTATATGTCATTCGGTATAAAGTGAGCACTAAAGATTTTTAACCTTTGAAAAAATTTACTAAACGTTACTTTATATCACTTAACATTAACAATAGTTACCGTACTCGCTGTACGTTTGGCAGCAATATACCGAACGTAGTTCCTTGTATTTTTTTTTATTTAAATGTAACAGTAGTGAAATTAAATGAATTGAAATCGACATACTTATATTTTATATTATTAATAAACTTATTTTGATCAAACCACATATGGACCTACCGATTGCACAATTTTTCTTACACGCGCCAACACCAAGTGACGTGTCCAGAGAGGTTAAGACATTTCCCGTCGTTCACCGGTACGCGCGGAAAGATACGAATTGGCTGAAAATAGAACTTTAGCAGGGTTTTTTTTGTGTGTTCACTTTATCCCGAACCTGCTAAATCGTTATCACTGGCGCTGGGCTTCGTAATCCTCCACCCCCCGTGCCATCGCGTACATTCTCTTCTTACTACTGCTGCCATATGGAAGGTGTGAAGGTGTAGAGTTACGAATGCCGTCTCTGACAAGTTTACAAACGGGCGCGGTCTACCGCAATTTTCATCATCATTATTTTATTTTTATTTGTACCACATATTTTTTTCTTATTTTAGACACAAAATGTGACTAAATTTGGCTCTTATGAAATTTTTTATCTCTCATAGTTTTCGCGTAATGGCTTGTTAAAGTCATATTTTGCGTTTTTCCGTTTTAACGACCACACTAAAACCAACCGATATACCAGACTGAAAAACATCACAGTGGATAAAGACATTGCAGGCTACAATGGCATGCTCATAAAATTAAAAAATAAAAAAGTTATTTGAATTTTAAAAAAATGCTGAAACTAAAAATAAAAATTTTAAAAATTCAATAATATTTTTAAAAATACAATATTATTTTAATTTTTTTTTTTTTTTTTTTTTTTAATTTTATGAGCATGCCATTGTAGCCTGCAATGTCTTTATCCACTGTGATTTTTTTTTTTTTTCAGTTTGGTATATCAGTTGATTTTAGTGTAGTCGTTAAAACGGAAACATGCAAAATATGACTTTAACAAGCCATTGCGCGAAAACTATGAGAGATAAAAAATTTCATAAGAGCAAAATTTAGTCACATTTTGTGTCTAAAATAAGAAAAAAAAATATGTGGTACAAATAAAAAAATAAAATAATGATGATGAAAATTGCGGTATACCGCGCCCTTAGACAGGCATGTCAATAATATTCATTCCGAACTAGTTACTACACTTCTATTCTCTAATAACGAACGAAATATGTTTACAAATGTCATGTTAGTTAGGTTTGAGAGTTAAAATGACGAACAATAACAAACTCTCCATATTTGATTTTCGTTAGTATCACGTCCCATACGTTTTTTTTTTTTCCTGTAGAATTGGATAAAGTGAATGTGCCTGGTTTCGAAAGATGGCTCGTCAACTGGAGGCTGGCAGTAAGATGGAACATAACAGACCGAAGCGACCTCCTGGCATGGCGCGGCCGCTCTTGGCCGTGACTGGTCGCGGAGAAAGTGCCCCTTCACAGCGCCACAAAAACCACGCCAGAGGCGAGCGGCGCGCTGCGTCGCCCCACTAAACGACGCTAACAGCAAGCTGCTGTCTGCACGATGTTTCCCTCACAATGCCAGCTTCAAGACGAGAACAGCCACGCGGTGTCGACTTTGGTCTGGCGGTTTGTTTGCGGCCGTGTACCGTGAACCCGTTCAGTTCGTAAACGGAAACGAACCCACAAGCGCACGCTATCCTTGTTTTAAAATTAAACCACACGTGGGCTGTAATCTATGCAGTCTATACACAAGCAAACACGTGTGTACAAGGGCCACTGTTGCTACAGCATAGCCTATTTAGAGGAAATTAAATTTAATCTCTCCCCCCTCCACGAACATAGCCTTCAAAAACAACTGACAATCCACAGTTTTTTTCAGAGATAGTTACATATACTTGTACAAGGGAAAAATAGTGCACATTTATGCTCACGCCTCTATTTAAAACAACTATTTAGTTTTAAACATATCACGTCAATCGTTTCAAACACGGCACTTTCTGAAGGAATTTTACACAAGTCATCTTTTCCATTTTTTAAAACTATTCTATGTAGGGAACAGTGCTTAGTTATAATAAAATGTAAATCGCCAATCTAAGACACTGATATTTATTTTTCTACGTGAAAACATTTCATGCGTAACAGAAATTCATTCAAGGATGCTAAGATTTTCCAAATAAACTTAATCCATTCTTCAGATTGTATTTCCCAATTCATTTTAAGGGTTCTTATAGTAGTGTGAGTAATAAAGATCTTCTAATGTGGATACATTCCTGCAGTCATTTGTTTCTTCATGCTGGCGTTATTTTGAAGATTTGAATTAGGACCACCATGTCAACGTTTAATTTTGTTTCAAGAAATTTGCGATTATCAGTTGCAAAAGAAAATGATTAGCTAAAATGCACCTACTCCTTTTTAAATTGAGAAATATGCCACAGCAGTTAGTATATACCTCAAGTGGTATTCGTAACGGTATATTGAAACACAATATCTATTTAGAGCTTACTGTAGCAACCTGTCAACATCAGAAATGATTTTCTTCTAAAACTGGAGCATGTTGATCAAAAGTTGATCTTGTCCAAAAGCTAACAACTTCAAGAATCTTAATAGCACTTACGTTGGCAGCGTGTCTCTTGGGTGGAACCCCGACCTTATTTCGTCCATGGCAACCCTCTGCCTGAGACGGAATACAGAGAGTAGGTATTTGTATTCATTCTCAACAGCCGAGAGTATTTTACGTAATTTCATTCAAAAAACATCATATGACATTTTCACCTCGATAATCATCACCTGTTCAAGTGTTGGTTTCTACGACTAATTAAATTTGTTAAAATGTAAGATCGCCTTTCGCCTGACACTGAGAGCATAACAGTGAATTAATTTTAACGCTTGAGATGATCAAGGAACATTGTTCTAGCGATTTCGCGGGTGACATTCTCGGACAATGAAAATATAGACTATATACGAACAGTTTCTGTTTCTCAAAAAAAAATCACCTACAAAATTACTCTGAGCGCTAGAGAATAATCATATGACCACTACATTTGAATAAAATGAGGCAATAATATTGCTTCTTACACCAGTATGACCTGGCTACACCAGATAAATTAAAAATGCCCATCTTACTTGAGCAACTGTCCCCTCACGAGGAATTGCATAAAGGACAAAACGGTTTGGCTGTTCCGTCTAACGGATGACTAGGTGATTCACAGTCAGATGGGACACATAACGGACACCGGAGACAAAAGAAACTTACTTTGAAATTTCTGTAACTAAGAAGATTGCAGCTCGAGTGTCGTGCTCAACTGGATGGCGAACCTCTAAAACGGAACACACCAGCACCATTGACCACGTAATAACTTTTTACAAGGCAGTTCACCTTGGCAAATACAGGGACATGACCAGAAGGAAAATACACAACACGACATCTTGAAAATTTCGACAGAGAAAAAGGTCGCACATAAAATCTGGACGCGTTCATTTCCCAATTAAGTGGGATTTATCCATGTCACATAGGTTTTACGGTTTTTCTTATAAATCAGGGAATATACACATTGTTTTACTTTTTCACGCTGATAAGGCATAGTTTATAGTTTCATTCACTTACTGGACTCCATATGACATTGTTTCAGTTAATTTTGTGGCATCTGTAGTTGCTACCGTAAATAAAGCAATTTTTCCTTTTCAGCTATTTCCCGTTGCAAAATAATGAATGTATTATGGTTACAGCAATTACAGAAAATCGATTAAGTTTGTATCTATGCCCTGTCGTGACAAAAATGTTGATGCATCGACTGGAACAGAAGTTATCGAGAAGAAACAGATAAATCCAAGGTGGTAGGGATCAATACCCCTTAACAAGCATTTACGATACGTCACTAGATTAGTCCAGACACAGTAAAATTTTAACTGGGTGTTGTTTACCCCAAGTCATAAGTGAAGTTGTTCATGACATGTTCTATATCACAGAGTTCGCTCGATAAACAGAGATAGCTTGAATGAATGAGTGAAAGAATAAATAAATTAATTAACGTGAGTCGAAAAGTGAGCTGAAATATCTCGACCAACAACAGGATAAACGTTGGTTTAGCTAACCATGCTCGAGACCAGGATAAGTTAGCGTTAGTAAGATTTTGCCTGCGCAATGGCACGAAGAATAAATGTTAAAACACTATGCGTGCTCGGTGTTGTAAACATCGAAGAAAGATGTACGAATATAATATTTCATATCTGTGTATAAGAAAGGTGAGGTGCCGAAGGTTGAGGCTTATCATGTATACTAATCTTATGGTTAAAACAAGTATTAATTAACATTTTCGAAGTACTACTTGAAACACTGAATCTAAATTTTTATTTTTACTGTGCAGATTGCATTGGAACATGAAATAACGTGTAACGTTTAAAATCCGTACTTGTTGCATTTATTTCACTAACTTATAAAATATTTAGGCATTTTTTGAATTCCCGTCATCTTAAAACCTTGATAGCTTGCAGGTATCCGACAACAAACAGGCTAACCTTACGTGATCGAGCAAACCTCCGACTCTTGGTAAATAAGCCTGCAGACTCGTGCAGAGGACAAGAATATTTGAATGTATTTCTGGTAAATGTTAACGTTTGTGGCATTATAATATTACTTAGTAACGTCGTCTGCACCCTCCATTCATCATTTAGTCCTATCCATCAATTACGCATGTTATAAGAGACATTAAATTAACAGCGTTTGAAGTTTCGTGCTGGGGAAACCATTGTACACATTAACTACGGTTTTATGTGTGGTTTTTAAAGTCATTAACGCAACTCAACAGATGAAATCATTATGCATGAGTAGACTCTAATGGAAAAGAAAGTAAATACTGCACCTACTGCAGTAACATTTGAAATATTTATTCATTGGAAGAAAAACACAAAACATAAATAAAAAAAAACAGTGCAATCAATTTCACGTTCAAATCGTAACAATGAAGGCGCGTGAATTGTAAAAAAGGAAACTTTTCTTAACCCAGCAAATTATCACAGAAAGCATTTTAAAAAAATTGTCCAATCACTTCCTCAGATAATACATGCATACATTTTTTTCGTATAGTGAATCTTATAAACATGTAGGCGTGCACAATACACCATTAACCTTAATAATACGTGATGAAATGATATAGTCACCACTAAATGTCTCATAGAGGCGAGTTTTCAGCGAGAAGACTGCACGCCAGTTCAGTGACCTCCGCCTAGAGGCCAAGGTGGTGCGTGATACACGTGTTGTGTCGTCCTTATAGCTTCCGTGCTTCTAGGCCTCGAACAGGCTAGATACGTACCCACCAGGCGGCCACCTTAAGAGCTTTCGAAAATCACTTCACTTCTAACACGGAGGTGGTTCACATCGATCACAGATATCGAAACACACGCAAGTATTCCACGACATTTTAAAAACAGCTAACTTTAGAAGTTTTACATGACGTATTATTCAATCAAATATGCACTTAAATTGCATGTTCAAAAAAAAATAAATAAGCCGGAACCTGGCACTTTGTTCATGTCATAAGGCAAGAAACGTTTGCAAAGGTGACGCAAGACAACACTGTTCAACAAGATGTTCACTGCTATCTCCTACGCGGTTTTTTAAATGCCGGTTGAGTTGACTGAAGGCGGGGAGGAATGTATGTTTATAGGCCATGTGTTTTAACTGTCGGCCTGGAAGATCAAGACAAACACGAAACGTCGCTGTCCTACATAACGCGCAGCACGACTGTATATGGCGACCTTTGCACGGGGTCTGCGACGGAGGCTCAACAAGGAAGCAGGTAAATTTCAAAGGTTAAAACTAACAGAAAAAAAAATGTTTTACATGCGCGCAGATCTAACAAGTAGCGAGTCAGGTGAAAATTTCATGCCTACACAAGGAAGCAGTGCAATTCAATACATTTCGCAAAACTAGTTCAACATGCACAGGAAACACGCCGATGACGCCTGCGAAAATAAAATCCTACCCACATACGAGAAGTCCTCTGAGAGAGAAGACTGACACCAACTGAGAGCCTTGTGAATAGAGGCGATGAGGCACGCGATAAGCGAAAAAGAATCAGCCTTACAGCAGCCCGCATGTTTCCAGGTCCCTGTCCAGCTCTTTGTGTTCCCATTACACAACATTAAAGACAGCGACACGTTTACTATTTAAAGTAATTCGTAGCGAAAACATTAAAGACAGCGACACGTTTACTATTTAAAGTAATTCGTAGCGAAAATGTTTAGCTATGAATCCGTCTTTATACAGGGCCATATGGTAATTCGGGGTAGTTCGCCGAGGATACCTTCCTTCTGTAGCACAATTTTATTTGTCGTTCAATCATAGGCCCTAATGAATAAATAAAAGATTGTGCTACAAAAGGAATTTATTCGTATCATACTATAAAGGAAACAGGCACAATAAAAACAATACTAAAGCAATTTGTAAAAAAAAAAATAGTTAACGCACATACCAATAACGACAGTTTTCAATTTGATCGTTCTCAAGGTAATATAAGAAAGGCTGACCTTCATCAAATTACAATGGTTTCAAAAACACTCGGTCAAGTTTGGTTGGTTAAATAGCCTACATGAGGACCATTAGCAATGTAAAATATGTCCACTCATGGAGATAATGCTCGATGGTTAGTCGTTTTTCTATACTATAGCATTAATCTGAAGCACAAAGAGTAGGCCCTCATTAGCATACGTGTTCTACACAGCATTAAAGTAAAGAAACCAAATGTTTGTCAATGTGTAAATAATTAACTCACTGAAATTTTAACTTACGCATTCATAAACATAGTTAAGTACATATAAAATAGCAAGTATAATCACTATTTTTTCTTCCACTGTAGTAAGTATTCAGACACCAACAGAGGATAAAAAAAGTGTAAAGAAAACCTCAATTATATTCATACTTTGTATGCATACCCCCTCTAGGTATCACCTCTCTCAACAACTTTGAAATGAAATGAACCAATAACCTTGAAGTCTCGGATAAAATACTTAGTCATTTTCGTAAAAGTCATTCTTTCAAAGCAACGTTACTACGCAGTTCATATTCTCTTGACTACCCCCTCCCCACTACAACACCACAACAGGTTTTCGACGAGCTTGGAGTCCGATCTATGTTGGATTGTGAGTGTACAGAGCGTTGTACGCCAACCACAAACACAATGTCTGATGTATGTTTCGGGCCACTTTCATAATAAAAATTAACATTTTCTGAAGAAGACAAGAACAAATTATCTGCTCTTTTGTGCAAGTTTTGTTTGAGAATTTTCAGATACACAAATATATTCATGCTATTTAATTAACACACGTTCCCAATATTAAAGTGGCCATAAAGTTTCATATCATGACTCAACCACCTCCATGCTTTAAGGTTACTTGAATGTGTCTACTGTCTAATTTTGAAATCGCACTCTCCCAGACCAATAGTAAACAATTATGTTGAAACAAATATTAAATCGACTATATCTTAGCCCTGCTTAAATTCTATTTTCAGCCAATTCGTATCTTTCCGCGCGTAACGGCTAACGACACGAACTGTCGAACCTCTCTGGACACGTCATTTGACGTTTGTGCGTGTACGATAAATTGTGCAGTCAGTAGGAATCTATATAATTTGAATAAAAACAAGTTTATTAATTGTATAAAATACAATTATGTCGACTTCGTATGATTTTATCTCAGTATTGTTGTATTTAAACAGGAAAATACAGGGAACTATTTTACGTGAGTTCGCTGCCAACCATACAAGCAGTAAGGCAACTATAGTTAATGTTGAATTATATGCAGTAACGGCTGGTGATATTTTACAAAAGTTAAATTTTTAGTGCTCACTTTATCCCGAACGACCTATACATAAATTCAACTCTTCAATTCTTACTCGTTTTACTTATGAAGGGGTTTGTTTTACTAGGGTATCTTGAGCCGACGTAACCTGAAGGAGTCCGGATTTTGAAAAGTATATTCCGAATTACGGAATTTCAAAACTGTCATCCGCATTTGCCGACTGTCCGAAAGCGGCAAATTTAGAGGTTTTCATGGCCACTCGTAACAGTTTTACATTCTCTCTTGTATAGGTGGTTCGAAATAAAGTTAACACTAAAAAAAGCCATGCTAAAATTCTATTTTCAAACAATTCGTATATTTCCACGCGTAACGGCTAACGACGTGAAACGTCTAACATCTCTGGACAAGTCACTTTATGTTTGCGCGTGTAAGGTGAATTGTGCAGTCGGTAGGAACCTATATAGAATGATAAACAATAAATAATAAAAATTACAAAATTAAAAACTATTTCAAACACAATCAACTCGATTTCGGTTGATTTTGTTTCAGTACAGTTGTCTTTAAATAGGAAAATACACAGAACTATATTCTGCAATTTCGCTGCCAACCAAACAAACAGTAAGGCAACTACAGTAAATGTTGAATCATATGCTAGTGATATTTCTCCAAGGTTACATTTTTGAGCTCACTTCATCCCGAACGGCCTATAGTAGTCTTCTGCCGACAACCTCTTATTTCACAAATAATGAATGTTTTCATGCCATTACATGTAACCAGAGTTCTATCAATTATACTAGCAATTATAGAATACGATTTTCCATCAACATACCGGAAAACAACATCATGTCTTTCTTCCATTGCTGTGTTCCTCCCTTTGTAGCTCGGTTTGCTGTTCGACAAGTAAGCACATCTTGTCACCTGGTTCATCAAAGGTTCGCCATACAACTACATAGGTGTTGCTTACAAAATAGACGAGATAAGCTGTTTTGTTTAAAACTAATCTATTTATTCAGTTTGAACGCAGTGTGAATTTTAACATAGTTTATATTAACATATATCACAGACACAGGTCTTAGTCTGCATATTCTTGGCTTTAGAGATTCAGCTGCGTAACTAGTTTACCTTGTGACATTTCGACAGTCGTTGCACCGCCATCTTAAGGTGGTCTGTTGACCAGGTTGAATCCCACTATTTATATTAAGCCAATAAGTTAAAAGTATTTATTTTTATTATTTTTACAGCCAAATTCGGTTAATTGCTGGTTTATAATTGGTACGTGATTGTACATAAACTGATTCTATTAGCATTAAAATAACAAAATACATACATATTTAAGTGCACAAAAATAATGAAAAATGAACAATGTCTAAACTTTTAACAAATACAGTTGAACATAAATTCCAATGCCGTACTTCAGCTGGTTCACAAGAAGAAAGGATTTATATTTTATTCCCGAACGATAGAGGAGAAAAGGTTTTTAAATATACTGGTATGTCATTCCACATTTCGCTTGCAAGGTTAGGTGTAAGAATGATTGTAAATTGCAGTTGAAAAGAGTTTTTATTTCGCGTATCCTGGTGATGGATGAAATCGAGGTTTATTAGCTTGCTTGACATACATTTTGGAACTGTCGTGACTATATTTCCTTTAGATGAGTATCGAAGTGGTGTAATCTTCTATTCTTCATATTTAGCCATTTGGATGCAACAAGCGCTTATGTTATGTGGTCTCCTTTTTTAATCTTGAAACAATATCTTAAACATGCGTTCTGAAATTTCTCTATGCAGTTTTGTTGTGTATTGATAATATTTGTAAACAATCCTACACAACAATGAAATAAGGACAGTAATAACGCGTCACACAGACACAGCTTGATGTCAGTTGTTAGAAGTGCTAGATACTGCAGCCTATGCCACCAATTGCCACTCCCTCACATCATCACCCTGCTAGGCTGTTACTGTTATTATGCAGGGCCTGCGTAATAACAGTAAAATATATTCTTCCAAATTTAGGAATAAAATAAGAACACTTAGTCTTGCAGCTGATACCGTAGCCTACGAATAGAGTCTACTTATATCCACGTCTGCTTGTGTGACTTTCTCTAGACTTGAGCAACTATACCTATGTAATTTTTGAACTATTTTTGCAATGGGGGCAAGTTACAAACTAAAGAAGTATTTTGGACGTACGCCATTGCAGCAAATGGTTTGTCACAGAAAACTAGAGAATACAAACAAACAAAAGGACTTTGTAGCTGCAGTACTTTTGTTTGTTTACTTGTCTGTGTGTATTCTCAAGTTTTCTGTGACAAACCATTTGCTGCTATGACGTATGTCCAAAATATTTCTTTAGTTTGTAAGTATGCCTATGTTAAGTAGGATGCTAAATTACATTAATTTGTAGTTGGCTTGCCACGCGCACAAACCATAAAACTTCCGGGTGCCAGGTTGCCCAAGTACAACGACAAACACTGTGGGTGAGCAGATAAAACAAACCCATATAGAGTTTAACTAGTTTTAGTGGCGCACGCAATGGCCTCTGCTTGTTGTTGCACCGGCAGCGAGGGGCGGGCGCTCTGTCTAAACAGTGCTAAAAACTGGTGTAAACAAAACACGTCGCCGGAGTCCTTGACCCGCCGCGTCACCGCGCGGAGAGCAGAGCGGGCGTCGCCAGGCACACGCCAGTGATGCAAACAGCATGCGACGATGCGACGCCTGGGACCCATGTCGCCGCGCTGACGAGAATGTTGACTGCACGGCTGTCGTATACGTACTTTACACCACGTTGTGAGTATGCACAAACAACACGTGGTCGCTTATTACGTAACACTCTTCCTCAACAGCGTTTAACGAGGCGCAGGTAAGCACACTGCAGCGACGTATCCTCTGCCGTAACTGATGACTGACGAAACCATTTCCCCAAGTCCACGGACCAATGCGCAAGGCCAACAAACACGTTACCTGCAGAAATATGAGCGAACAAAATAAGGTAAGGGTCTCTTCGACAAGCGAGGTCATCAGAGACGACGACACACAACTTAGAACAGGAACTGGGAAAGGATGTGGCCGTGGTCATTTTTAAGAAACCATCGTGAAATTCACCTGGAACGATTTTAGGAAACGATGGAGATCTAAAGTCAGGATGGTCGGAGCAGGAAATATCGCCCGGGTCCTCCCGAATGTGGTACCGTTGTGTTACCTTGCTCAGTGAAATAAAAATAACGATAATTAATTTAACATAACGAGCTTCAAACATAGGTAAAGGTGAAAGTTTTAATACAAATTATATACAAGCAAACTTTAATTACTTTTGTAAAACATATATTAAAAGACAAATAAAAATATCTCACGTTAATATTTTAGCAGTAACTTTAGCATGAAGCTTGTAAAATATTTTCGGAAATAACTTAACGAATTACGGCTCAAAATAAGATCAACATATTATATTTAGCAGAACTAATTTTGACCAGTTAACAGTTTATATTATGAATTATAATAAATGAATAAAAATACGTTACTATACCTCAACATAAATAATAAATAATAATAATTTATTTCCACATACCGATTACAGCACTTTACATAAATACTTTTTATATAATGGAAGACATCACACTCACATAAGCAAAGCTTGTGTGCGAGTGCTACTAGACAAATTATTTTCTATAGCTGCGGTTAATTATGTAATATAACTTGTCATCTGCTATAAATTAATTTGAGAACAAAAATTGACTGCTGCACGAAACACAAAAAAAAAAAACAGTTTTTGATGGATACAGATTGTATTTAACAATTTGAAATATAAAGAATGCGAAAATAACTAACTAAAGTAAAACTACTACTTAAAGATTAAAGACAACTCTTCATCTGTTAAGTTATTTAACCATCGATCAATAAATTTTTTTTGTTTATATTTTTATTTTTTATATTTTCAGGAAGAATTGCTACAATTTTTGAAAGCAAGTTTGCATATATTTACTAATTGACCTGTAAGCATTACTTCAGTAAAGTCATTGGCTTCAAAGGCTTAAGAAAGTCGAGATCTTATTTTATTATTAGTCGAATCACCAAATTATACCATACTTTCCAGAAAATTTAATTCCTACATAATTTTGCTTCCTTTTTGGCTTTTACAGAATGCTGGCAGGATACTTTGCGTTTTAATCACATCACAATTAAAAACATATCAATATACTGGTCCTGAACTACAGTTATAAATGCTAGATGGTGATTCCATATGCAAAATGAGAAATAAAACAGTATATTAACTACGTTGTACGGTAGCTCAAATGGAGGTAACCCCAATTGTAAGTCGATATTTCAAACTGACTTAACGGACATTAACAAAAGGTATGTATTGTGGAGTTTTATGTAATCCCATACACTGAGAATAGAAAGGACGTTACATCTGCGTTAATTTACAAAACACATTACCTTGCCACAACATACTTAAGCAAACAGTTTTTTGAGAAAACATTAGCAAGGTAACATATTTATAAAGCTAAGTATACAACGCCCCCCCCCCCCGGCCATTTATTCCTAAGAACCAATTTCATACACATTCAGATTTTTAAAGCCAATTTATAATCACGGAAGTTAACAATATATTAATAGTGTGGTCTTGCAGTAGGAGTCACTCTCTCTTGGCCTGAATGTGTCCATTTATACGCAGCCGGGCATTTCAACGAAGAAAAGAAAACGGGTTTAGTGAGAAAAAAAACTGGTTTTCAGTGACGACGCGATACATATTGTGCGTGATAAGAGGAGACAGGCAGTCAGTACCTAAACGCATCTGGAACAAGGAGACTCCTCACGCAACAGTGAAACACGCACTGTGTAAATTGATTGAAGTAATTATTTATTTGTTTGAAGGACTCTCTAGCAATGGGAGAGAATAATTCTGTTCAGAACGAAATCACAATGTTTCGTGTTGTTTCACTTGAAATGTCTACGGGTAGTTTTTCCTTGTAACGCAAGCTGTTACCAACACCATCCATTCTACATAGACATTCAAGGCTTTGGTGGAATATTGTGGACACTACTGCAGTGTTACGTCATCCAAGAAAACCACGAATGAAAAAAGAAAAACAAGCAGATTTTTGGCTGTAGTCATCCCCAGAAGGAATTAGTTTAAAAAAAAAAAAAAACACTGTGTATATTTCGTTGTGACTGCATTCTGTTGGCAGTTCAAACGATGACGGTTCCCATGGTACAGTACCTTAAAAGTCGAAAATTGCTGGAAATGGAAGCATGCATTGCAGTTTGGGTGGTTAAGCAAGACGAGTAAATCATACTTTACGCTTTATTATCATATGTAAAACATATTAAAGTAGTTTTAGAAATATTTAGCAACTGGCGAGTAAGTACTGGCGCTTTAATTTATTTTTCAAGTAGCCAATACAAAGTTTTTCTCTAGTGAACGATTTGGTGTTAATGGCGTATTACTAGTGACATATTAAATGTTATATATTCGGAAACTTATTTAACACGTATTGTTAAAATAGACAGAGTGAGGCAAGTTTTACTTGGCTGAGTTAATTACAGACGATGGAATATATGCTCCCGTTTTCAGCAAATTTCGATTTTTAAGAAACTATTATAGGAACCATCATCGCTTGGTTACACTTGACTGCTCTCTAAGATAGGTAATTGGGCTTAACGTCTCGTCAACAGCGAGGTCACTAGAGACGGTGACACACAACTTGGTACAAGGACAGGAGCTGGGAGAGGAGTCAGCCATGGCCCTTGTTAAGGATCCAACCCAGTACTCGTCTGGAGTGATTTTGGGAAACCATGAAAACCTAAGTCTGTACGGCCGGAGCCGGGGATTGAACCCGGGTCCTCCCGAATGCAGGTCCAACGTGCTACCGTTGCGCCACCTCGCTCGGTTCAATATCATTAAGAAAATAAATTAAAAACATATTGTGAAATGTAGCCTTAAACGGTACTCAAATGTGCAGTGAACAATATTTACAATTTAAGCAATAGACAACTTTTTTATATATCGTTGCGTTTAGGCTAAACAACAGGAGGCATTTTTAAAACGGCACACATACATCCAAGATTTCAAACAAGATTCAAATTCCAAATATGGAAACCTTTAATTACTCGTCTATTATCAAGCGGTAGCTAAGTGACTGCTGGATCAAACAACGGTTTTCCCGTCGAAGCCTTTGACTCATTGCTGTGTAGACACTGTTTCGCGCGTAAACCACAGTTGCAGGCTCAAGGACACAACTTTCTTCGGCGTAGAAAAACTATACAGCCATTCTGAAGGCGAATTACTTTTAAATTCAACACACATAAAAAAACCACACACACCCGGGATAAATCGGGACGGGGCGTGTTGGCTTTGTGTTGCGACAACTTATTAAAAATCACATTGAAAATGTGCTTTTAATTTGTACGTAAAGTAAATTGCAGTGGAAGTAATTGACTGTAAAAGCTATTTTCTTTAAACATAAAATACCAATTCATATTAAGCAACGACACTATGAATGGTAGCAAAAGATCTTAAAAAGAAATACTAACACTACCTACGGTTTACTACTTATATTTAAATAGATGGCGTATTGAAGCCGATTATCAGGAAAGCATTACTCACAATATATTCACTTTACGGACATACTGAAAAAGCATTTTCAACTTACAATTTCATAAGCTATCATCACCACGCAAAATTATCACACTCATCATGTATGTGTAGTGTATGTTTGTGTATTTACGTGTTTATATATATATATATATATATATATATATATATATATATATATATATATATATATAT
>PNEQ01042956.1:13056-37326 GCA_003012365.1 Medauroidea extradentata | reverse complement strand
CCCTGAGCTTTAGACCCACGAGGAAGGCGTATCGATTCGTCGAGAGATGCACTTTCCGTTGCATACTTCAGTTTATAATTAGTGATCACAAGGAAACTACATTTATTGTCACTTACGTACATCAACTCAATATTACCAGATTCCTGACGATGCAAACTATTTTCCTGCAAAGTTGCACGAAACTGTGTACCCTTACCGACAACAGTTGACACATTATTAAATCAATCGCTTCAATAACGAATACACAAAAATCTTTCTTACAGAGAAGTTTCTACGCTATGTCTTGAAAGTCAATACCCTTACGGACCCTTTAGTGAAAGTTGTATGAAAGGGAAAGTGTAAAACTAGCATTTAAACTTACGTCAATGTATATTTCTTTACTGCCACACGATAAATCGACGTTGATCGACACATGCACTGGAAAACAACAGACAAAAGGTTTCAGCCGTTGTGGCGTGTTAATGGTGTTAAAGTACGATATAGTCATAATTTTAATATTTATATGAAATAGTGTTAGTTTTGTGGACGATATTTGTGAGTGCAGTTACCTCTTACGAAACAATTTTAGCTCGCGTAGTTTTCTCATAACGGTGCGTCAAAGTCAAAATTTGCATGTTTCGCTGCCATGCAAATAGTGAAAACCAATTGACTTACAAACGTGAAATAATTCAAAGTGAAATAACATACTATGGACTACGTAATAAAACATTTGAAAAAATCCTGCGAACTGTTTTTGTATTTTAAAAATATTGCTGAATTTGCAACTTTTTGTCTGTACTTTTGTGATTTTTTAAATTCAAAATATTACGTTGTGTTTTTATAAATGTTTAAATTGCATAGCTCATACGATGTAAGTTCACAGCGAATTATTTTAAGTAGGTCAGTTGACTTTCACTATTTGCATGGCAACGTAACAAGCAAATTTTGATTTTGACACTCCGTTATGAGAAAAATATGAGAGCTACAACTGTTTCGTAAGAGTAAAATGTACTCACAAGTATCGTCTACAAAATTAACAATATTTCATAAAAATATAAAATTATGATTTTATTGCACTTGAACACCCTTATAGAAGTACGTCACTCATTATGCTTTATTTTTCTTTTTTAAGGATTTTAGATTCATTTCTTTTAATATTACAATACGGACTTGGCTAATTACCATACCACGAATTACGCACATTACATACGAACTACTACAGTGCAAACATAAAACAGCTAGAATGATATAAAATTCATTGTAATAATTTCCTGGCACCGAAAAAACCAAACAAAAGCTAGTAACAATATTAAAGACAAAAATACGTACAGAATCAAAAATGTAATGTTTTATAGAGATGCATTGAAAGTTATTATCCTGGCTCTTCAGATAGCATACGAAAGTGAATAACATCAGGGTAAGTGATGGCACATTCTCACAAGAAGCCTGAAGCATGGTCGCGTATGGCCACCCCTGGAAGTCAGTAGACTGCATGGTGACACTAGACTTTCACCGCACAATTACCCACACCAGCCTGCTCGATCCTGCGTCGAAGTAGGGCGGCCTACCAGGCCTTCCGTCCACAGCGCCAACCTCTAGTAATAGAATTTCACGTTCAAAATGAGCCAAAAATAAAGTTACGCCCAACAACTACTTTCAAAACCGTTGGCCAGCCTTACAGTAAAAAAACTTAGATACAACGATGTTGAAGGAATGTTGGAACATGTACTGCGTGATATGGAACTAAATATCGATAGTATATCCTGTTGGCACAATGTGACCTCGACGACTTAAAGGCAAGGCCTGGAAAACACATGCAAAGCTACTAAACTAATCCAATATTGGTGGTATTGCGACACGTATAAAGTACACGTTGCGCAAGGATCGAAAATAGGTACAATTAAAAGAAAACAAACGAGGGCATTGTTCTTATACGTAGGCAGGTCAACATGGGGGATGACTGAGCTGACGTAAACTGGAGGAGGATTAGAGGCGGTGGCTATATCTGAGAGTCAAAACATTGTTAGGACTAGCTGAAATAATGAAAAGACGTGAAATAATCTGCCGGGGAGGAGGAAGGGTGAAACAAGCTCTGGGTTGAGGGAAAGCACAGGTGGAATTAATTTGGGGGAGTAAACCGGGGTGTTTCAATCCAAGCACGAGAACCCTTGCCCGAAGAATTCACACCTCCGACAGAGCCCGGGATCGAACTGTGGACCTCAGCTACGAGGTAAAAACAATCACATTATTTATTGGACCTCTTTCAGGCGACTCATCGATAGGAAAACGGCGCGCCGCAGTTTGATCATCTTGCGCGTAGAGGCGACAGTGAATGCGTTGATTGAGCAAGAGTCGGCTGAATAGGCTGCCTTGCCATATCGTGGCATAGGGATTTCAATGTTAAACATAAATCGAATTATCTCTGCCAATTCTGAAGATAAACATAGACCGTGTTGCGCGTTTTGAATAGTTTTATATAGCTCCGTAAAATAATTGATAATTTGACAGTTAAAAATTCACTTTTTTGTGAGTTTAAATCTACAAACCTACACAATTTCCAGGCTATCCATTTTGTGGTGTTGAAATTAACGTGGCGATCTGCTTTGTGACTAGACGATAGAAAAAGTCCGATCACGCAAGTAACAGCTGTAGACATCGGAATCTGTGGCGCTGGTTCGTAGATGTGCAAACACGTATGTTCTACACACGCGTGCCAATGTTAAGTTATTCCTGGGAGAAGCACTCAAGGTAGAGCCTTTGGAGGTGAGTAAGTAAGTAGGGTTTTACGTCTCGTCGACGAGATCATTAGAGACGGTGACACAACTTGGAACAATGACAGGAGCTGGGAGAGGAGTCGGCAATGGCCTTTGGTGATGAACCATTCCAGCATTCGCCTTGAGTGTTTTCGGGAAACCATGGAAAGCCAAAATCTGGATCGCCGGAGCCGGGGATCGAACCCGGGTCCTTCCTAATGCGGTGAGGTAAGAGGGTTATGCGGCCCTTGAACGACGAGGTCTTTCGGGTCCATGGTACATAAATAAATGCTAAAGGCAATGATCACAAATGTTAGGAGACTCGAAGCCAATAAGCAAAAATAAAAAAACAAAATTCCTGTGCTAAGGTTTTTCCAACTTCCTCAGCAAATTTTTTTCCTCAGCGATGTGTTTCTGAGGCGTAATTTCTGACGCCGTAATTTCTTATATTTGATTGCGGCGGAAGAAACGGGCGCTTAGCGAATATGGCATTTTGGAATAAAGTTTGCTTATAAAGTTGGCAAATATCATTAACTAGGATTGCAGTTTTGTAGTTTTTCGATTTTGACTTTAATAAACTTATACAAGTCAATTGAAACTTTAAGCCCTTATTTATCTACCATGGGCCTTTTTGAGGGTGAAGTGAGACAGCACAGTACCTCTGGAGCCGTAGAGCGGCCTAACCGACTACACAACCGAGGCCTTTGGGAAATGAAAGTCACTACAGAGTTACTGCACTGGGCGGCGGCCAGTGTCGGTCAGCTAGTTTGTCCAGGTATCACAGACCAGTCCTTGACTTCGGACAAAAGCTGCGCCGCTGGCTATCAAACAAGCGAGTGTGCACACAGTTAATGTTTTCTAAGCAACACCAGAACAAACGATTATGACTACGTGTTTTCCTCTTGGGAACCGGTTACGTGCCGACTTGCAGGACGACTATGCACACGTCACACTCGGCTCGAGAAGACGGACACGGAGAGGGGCAACGCTCGAAACTTACGGCGGGAACCCCCGCATTACGAGCAATGGCCCTGAGCCGCACCACTATCGAGGTTTTAGAGTGTAAGGGGAAGTCCACGCCATCTTGAATTATAACAATTTTTGCCGTAATATGCATTCCAGTTTTAATGTACAAAAAAAACTTCCTAAACAGAATGGGGAGATTTCACTTATACACTAGCATGGACAATTATAATATTCTGCTTGAAAATGTTGCAACTATTTAGCATTGTTACAATTCTGGTAACATCAGTATAAATTTGGCTGTTTACTAACAACCCATAATAGGAATGTTTTCATTGATGCATGGGAAACAATTTTATCATACCCACCTTCCTAAAACACTCCTATACTTAAGTGAGGCAAATTAACCAATTATTTTTACACTCTGTTATTGCTTTTTAGCCATTGACGAGACATAGTCAACTTCACGCTTGTAGAAGTTGGAACTGCTTGACTAATATTGCTCGTACTACACAAAGAAAATATAACTCCTTGAGATTACAAGTTAAACATAATAAAGACAGTATAGATGTGACACATTAAATGAAGCTCTAGCATCAATATTTATAACATTCTGAAATTCAACTTACAACATAAAATTAATACATCTACAAATGGCGGAGGCTGGTGCGGTGTACCTGAAGATGAAGTAGTATATGGATATAAAGGTTAAATTAGATTAGCCGTAGCTTGGTTAATTACTACGGCATTTTTATAATGTAAACTTCAGAAGAAAGTTTATAGTATGTTGCCGCGTAAAAATAGTAAAATAATTTTCACGGTAAGAAATTGTTCTGTCAATTTTAATTATGGAATTCTTCAACGAAGGAAATACGCACTACTCTCGCAATATACAGAGGCTTCATTTTCAATTAAATGAAGCCGCAATGCAGTAAACTGTATTTCCGTGCCTGATGTTGACGAGTGTGTGCGACATGTTTACGCAGTCTCCAACTATCCCCGTGCCGATTGTCACAATCATGCGGCACGCGAAGTGCGAGGACCATTTTACAAAACAAACAGATGATATTTCGGCGACGTGAATCGCCAGTTCCTTTACTTATGCTTGCGATTCTAATAGAAAATTAACCATATGAATCTCACAAACTATGACAAAACGTGTAGTTCAAATTTTTATATATTTTTTTTAAATTTAAGCTTCCTAGAACATATTTAACGGCAACTACAAAAAGGGAAGTAGAATAAAAGTTCATGAGACTGCAATATGTCGTATCCCACAGTACTGGAGTTTCACTGAAAACTTTTATTTAAAAAACATTAGAGGAGAAAAGCAATTCTGAAACGCATCAAAATAAACCCAGATGAGTTCTTACTAAGGGGGATGTAACATTTTTACTGAAAGAATAAAAATAGCCATTATGCTTTTATACAGCGAAAAGCTAACTTCAGTTAAACCAGGGTACGACATACTGCTGTTTCATGGACGGTGGTTTTTTTCTAATAGTAATAAAGGCGGTAAATATTAGTAATGTCTTGAGGCATACGGAATAAAAACAAAATTTTCCCGTGGAGAATGTAAAATAATAATAATGAAAGACTTTGTCACAAAAAACGAAAAATTTATATACAAAACATCGTTTTGCCCTGGACAACTGTTGATTTATATGAAATTAGTAATATAAGTAGGCCTACCTCAAATAATTAAGTAAAGCTTTCAATTGCATCATCTTCCTCATTGCTAATGACTGAGCGAGGTGGCGCAACGGTATAACGTTGGATTAGCATTCGGGAGGACCCGGGTTCGATCCCCAGCCCCGGTCGTCCTCATTTCGGTCTTCCATGGTTTCACGAAATAGCTCCAGGCGAACGCTGGGAAGGTTCCTTAACGCAGATCATGACTGTCTCCTCTCCCAGCTCCTGTCAATGAATAAAGCTGTATTTCACTGCCTCTAATGACCTCGTCGACTAAACGTTCAGCCCAATTACCTTACCTTACCTCCCTCATAATGAATAAAATGCGTGTGCTGAAGCGGCTGTACTGTAGGTGTACGTGAACTCCTTAAAATCCCTAAACGCAGTTGCAACTACCAATATTGTGTCAGGAAATGTAATTTCATGCATGTAACCAGCTAACCACTTTGGCCAATCTACCAGGCATTATGTGTAGTTTAACAATGTTTCTGTTTTCCATGCACCATTGCCCTTTAAAATGTGACAAATAATTAACACACGAATAGCAAAGCCACATAATCAATTTTTAAAATTTTATGTTTTAAGGTTCTACGGGAATGTCTGCTGACACCGAAACGTCCTGACCATCATGGGAACAATATTTAAGCTAACATCACAGTGCCGATATTTTAAATACACGAAGCTACCACGAGTGTGTCACCACAAATTACGTTGGTAGTTCTAGCAACGTGAATTATTGTATTATGGCTCCAGTCCTAGTATCACAAAATGGAGACATTTTAGTTATAAAAGTATAGTTAACTGTGAAACATTTTAACTGCACACAGCAAACAAAAACTTACAGGGAAAACAGAATCTGGATGTTAGATATTAATTTATAATATTAATCCTAAAATGTGTAGTGTGCTACAGCTGTCCTGACTTCTGAAAACGTCGCCTGCACTAGGCAATACTCCTGACATGGCAGCAGTGTTAGAAAAAATAGCATCGTGCTTGTTCTATAGGAGGTATCACGTGTGCATGTGGAGGAACACTAACAGCAGTAGCGAGTCACGGCAGTGAAAGTGCGCGCACTAACGAAGCTTACGTTTAGAGAACGGTATACAATGCAATAATTTACATACAGAAATTATCTTCGATGAAACCACGTAACAACAAATAAAAACAGTTTTATTTTCAGTGAGAGGAACAAGATGCCGCGCCAGAGGGAGAGAATGTGTTCGTAATTTATGTGGTGTTGGAAAAAGGGATTCTTTACTGAATCTGAGGTATCGTTGTTTTGAAAAGTTGCAGAGCAGGAAAAATTTTAAACTCAATTCATTGCTCACCTAGTATAACCACAACAGCATACTTTCATAAATGTGTGTAGCTATGTTTCCTACATATACAAAAATCAGAAGAAAATTGAACGGTCGAATATCAAAGCTTTTTTCGTATTATATTCAGCAAATAATGGTATTAAACTTACGACAGCATTAAGTTAGTAATTCAAGGCTAGTGAACATTAGCACTCTCTCATATTCTTATGAAACTCGGCATATGTGCTCTGAACCACATAAACAGACAGCTAAAGCGGTCGCAGACACTGTATAAAGGTCAGTACGCACTCCCTGCACACTTCAGTCTGAGGAAGGGCGTGGAAGGATGAAGTTACGTCGTTTGAGCTCTCTGCCTCTGTAAGAAGGAACTTGTTACTGCACACATGTACCACAATTAGTCGACAGTTCGCATTGATATAAACTTGGTATCGTTGTAATCAGGATGAATGATGCTATTAGTAAAAAAAAACTATATATTTCAATGAAATAGAACAGTATTCGTTTTCAGTGCACCAAAGATCTAACTAATTTTCGACATTAAAAACCTTATTTTCAGCAATATTGCGTCCTTTCATGTTTTAATAACTTTTGTCCATTAGGCCGCGACATCTAATCTTAGAGTAATTTATTTCATTTTAGTAAGTCTGATAGTTTTCCTTACTTGTATGCGCCCGTAATCATGCACATTTTGACTTAGACATGCCGTTATTTAAATACTATGCATGCTAAAAATTTTTTCATAAGAGGAAAATGCAGTCTCAAGTGACGTCTACAAAACTTATATAATTTCGTACTCAAATAAAATTATTAATTTCACACTTGAACGGCCTCAAGGAAGATTTGCTGTACACCTTGGGTTACTTGAATGCGCTCATCTGAAAAACGTAGAAATAGCGATTGTAGATAATATATGTACCTTGCGCTGCACTAGTCATGAATACGTACAATAAAGCCACAATTAGTCGAGTAAATTGTTAAAAATTGCTTGCCTAAAGGACACGTAAATATACAGCAATATTTTTATCAACATGCATGGATTGTTATGCTTGATAAAATATAATGTCTCATGCAAGCGATTTGTATATTTTTAATTGATAATTTCAAATAAGCGAAAATCATATAATCCAGCTTACTGGACGCCCGCCGCCCCGCTTGGAGCTGTTCTGCGCATGTAAGGCCGTGAGTCAATTTTGAGAAGAACTCAGTTGAGAGTGCTTTCGTACAACACCACGAGAGAGCTCTCGTTTGCTCCCTGGTGCTGTCGCTTTCTCCAGTTGGGACGATGCTCTCTCGTATTTGTAAACAAACGACGCAAAGGTTTACTTACAAGTGCGTACATTTTCTTTAATATAAGTTATAAACATATTAATATATTTATAGGCGATTTAAATAATTTTTAAATTTTCCGGCGTCGTATTTCAAGCGGGCAGTATCTGTTTACAGGCGATGCCAAACATTTTTATTTTGTGTATTTAACGCATATTATGGCCGAAAATGTTAACTGAACTTCTCGCCATACGTAACTGTTCATTGGAAATAATTATTTATGTATAAATATTGAAATGTTTTCAATATATGACGCACGTTTCTTCAATAACCTCAAACCATAGTTGTAATCAAGATGGCGTACGCAAGAGATCACGCGAGAATGAGTATACAACTTTGTTCTCTCGCTTTTTCGTTTTCTCGGCAAATAATTGATAGGGGCAAAAAAATTCGCGTTTTATTTTAGGCACAAGCTAGAATTCCAGTAACTATATGTTCATATCACTTTCTTAATTGGCACTTGGCATATTTGCCACCTCAAGGAAGCCACTGCGCCAATAATAAAAATGTATCGAAATGCAGGCCCATATCACTTTGTCAGCGAGCAACTAATGAACAGCTGTTGTCTACTTGAGTACACAGACATTCTTCGAGACTAACCTATAGGTCAGCGAACCCGCGAATTTTTCCGACCAAAGAGCACTCTTTGGGTGAATTACATACCAAGCATTGAACTCGCGTACAAACATTCCAACGGATAATTTTTACTTTGGGACTGTATGCGGTGACCACACAGGTTCATTGGTGTTAGCCTGTAGTAAAGCTAAGAGGATTATTATTATATGAGTTTCGCCTACATCCATTTTGGGACAGGACAGTCAGATGATGCCGCTTAAAACTAGGTGCATTATCTCGAAACAAGTGTTTATAAAGTACGTGGTGTTTTAATGGTTACATTCCGTATTTATAATACGAACTACGTTTTTTTTTGTACTACGGCATAATGAGCTCGTGTGGAAAGGATTCGTTAAAATTTGCAAGACATTCAAAGCGCGTGAAAGCAACAACGAAACGCATTAATCACGCGTAGGAAACGCTGGGAAAATGCGGTCGTTATAGCCAAAAATAGCGGGAACATTCAGTAGAAAGAACCTTGAGTGAGCCCGTGGGAAAGGCCTTGGGGTGTGGTCAGAAAGCCTCGCTGAGGGTTAAAAATACCGCAACCTCAGGGCACGCACGCAGGATAGAATGCTGAGCCCAGAACCGACGACGGCAGGACGCGCATAAAGCGGTCGGCTGACGTGAAGGCGCAGTTACGAAACTGGCTGGCGGGGCGCGCACTGCGGTTTCTGCACCCGACCAGCGACCGCGATCAAGCTTCCTGTGACCTTGCACGCGCCCCGAGACCCGCACCTGCTTGCCCGCCGGCCGTCGCGACGTGCGTGCCCGTGAAAACTGCGTCCAGTAGTGCAACTCAACAGATATTGCTCAACGCCTGGTAGTTTAACAGTGTTTTTGAAAATACTTTTTTTTTTCTCAAAGTAACACAATTTTCGTATCGGAGAATCCGTACTTTTTTTTTATTTATTTTGCATGTACCGTTTACAGCACATACATAAATACTTTTTATAGAATGGAAGACCTCACACTCGCATAAGCGAAGCTTATGTATGAGTGCTACTAGATAAATTATTTTTTATAACTACGGTAATTTATGTAAGAAAACTTGTCATAGTATTAAATTAATTTGAAAAATAAAAATTGAATGCTGCATGAATTACATATTGAAAATAAAAACCATTTAAAATATATAAAATGCAAATATAATTAATTACAGAAAACTGCTCCTTAAAATTAAAGACAACTAATCATCAGTTAAGTTATCTAACAATCGATCAATATATAGTTTTTGTTTACATTTTTATTTTTATAGGCCTATTTTCAGGAAGAATTGTTACCATTTTTGAAAGCATCACCCTCAGTTTTTCAAGTTTTTGCACCCAAGTTTCACCAAATTTTCCTATGTAAATAAGCCAAAATCAAGCAAAATATATTTTTTTTTGCGAACGACGGTGCATTATTTTGCAAAATAGCTACATAGCATTGTGTATCGTTTATCTTATTTAGAACTTGATTTTTTTTTTTAATTATGGCGGTATAAAATTTATCAGTTTTTGCACCAATGTAAAACAACTACCTAGCATGGCTGTTCAAGAAATAATGTACACTCAAATTAGATGTCACGGGTCACGTAATAACAGGTACAAAAATGTAAAGCCACATAGTTTTTAATGTCCAAGAAAATACTAAGAATAAAGGACTTAAACGTCAAAAATTCGCAACTTTTTTTGTTAAACAAAAAAATATCATATTGATTTTTTTTTTTTTTTTTTTTGCTTTAAGGATATAAGAACCCCTCCTCATGATTACAATGAACGACACCAAGTTATAACTGCATCAACTGCCAATTCGTTGTGACGTATGTAGGCGGTAACATTGATAGTACATCCTCTACGACGTGAAGAACAGACATGGTGAGGTGTCGAGCTGCGCGATACGAGCTGACAGTAGCGTGACCACTTTCTTTCAACGCCCGTGGACGAATTAAATAATACAAAAATCTGACAGGGCTCATTACATACCCATTCGCCGTGCGTCTCGAGTGTTAGCGAGATACGTAAATTTGTCAAATAACACTATTTAAAGTGGTACTGCTAATGTGACGGTTTTAACGAACACTTGAACAGTCTTACTGTACTGAAAGCCCTTGCACGATCAGGGATAGGAATATACTGTTTACGCTGAACGTTTTGTTCATCTCAATGAGGTCCAGTATGGGATGACGCCTCCAGGAATCGTCAAAATTATTTTATAAAATTATTAAGTTCATTAAAAAATTATCCACTCCAAAGACATAGTATGGCGAGACTGACAATTATTCTCTCAAATTGTGAAGTGGTAAGTTTGATAGTATTTTAGGTTAACAAATAATAATTTCGCCTGAAGAAAATAAAATTTTTAAAACTGTTACTTTTTTTTTTTTTGCCGCCAAACATGGTAACCACAGATGGGGAAGCTCGCAGTAAGTGGTACAAGGGCATCCCAAACATATGAGAAGGGAGTGGGGGTGAAACAGCAGAGAAATAAAAACGCGGTGGAAACAGGAAATCTTCAAGGAAACCCCGTCAGCGAAAAGTGACATACAGCGCAAAAATTCTGGGTGAAAGTTGTTCCGGACCTAAACCAAAATGATAATGTAATGCGGTCGAAAAATAATTTCTGACCTACACCTCCACGAAATCCTATCTTGTAATAGAAAAAAGTCGTCTGTTTTTTGTTTTTTCTATATTTACGTAGGTAATAACAGCTTTGCAACGTTTTATTTATCTTGGCTTCCTAAATTTAGATTTTAAATGTCTGTCGGATACGTCTACCGTGGAAGGCGACTGAAACAAAGGAAAGCGAGCGCAATAAAAATGTTTTCCTTGTCAAGACAATTAGTATTTTTTATTCTATCCTGCGAAGTTACGAAGTCTAATTTAAATCAGGTTGAAATTGTTGAAATTAATACACCGTGTGCATTGCCTAGTGACTGAAATATCCGAAAGAAAAGAATAACTAGGGCAGGGGCATTAAAAGTTGACATGCGATTGTAGACAGCTTGTAACAATAGTAGAGTAAAAGTATAATTTCATGAAATGGTATTTCTGCCAGTAACAAAATTTATAGTGTTAACTTTAATTTATGATAAAAACTATTTTTTTACAATCATTCCTTTTACTTATTCTTAAGATTTGTCGTTACAGAATTTAGCCCCTGTACTTTTATGATATTTTATGTATGTATGAATGTAAAAATAATAAAAGAGCAAAAATAAATAACTTACACGCGTGGTTTTATAGACAAATTATTCCCACCTTCCCATTGTCAAACATTTTATTCAACACATATCTTAATTCAGCTTTGTTAAGGTAAAATGTACACAAAAGGAAGGTGTGGAACTGCGCATAACCAGCCGTACGTCCAGAGAATGTCTCGTGACTTGTTTGCTGAGACGAAGCGGAGTGCGAGACTGAAGGTCGACTCGCGCGGCGCGGCAGCTGAATAGCAGCGACAGCGTAGTGACAATATACATCTGGCAACACTCTTAACATGATGGCAATCAGCATTATGGGTGACAAACAGGTGCGATACAGCCTCCTCCTCCCCCACCCAAACAGAGCTCACCCAGCTACCAACCCGGACTAGTCTATATGGAATGAGTAGATCCATGACTCTAATAAGGCGAACATATTTTTGTATATTTGGTTTCAATGCCTCACTTGCACATTTGCAGCAGCTCTGCCTCATGATCAGTGATTGCTAGACACATGCAACACGCGCATTTTTTTTTTTTAGATAGCTGACTAGACTCCAAGTGTCTATAGGCTCGTTCGACGTCTCTTGCTGGCCGATATTGTCGTGACTTGCCGCGGAGAATGCTTACACGGTAGAGGCCAATCTCTGTAAAGTCGTAACACACGTAAATGACAACACATAAAAGTTCGTGGCCAATTGAATCGCAGATTATGCTCTGTTACGTATAGGAAAGTGAAGTTTAGTCTGTTACCAAATGATAACGCGAATTCTGCATGTGTCTAGTGATTGGATGTTTCAACTCTCACCAGTGGGGCTATGCTGTCAAATCACAGACGTATGGTGTCACAATAGCCTTACTCTGATTGGTGCAATCAAATTAGGGACGAGTCTGAATAAACCCACGCCGCCAATAACCACAAAGCAGAGCTACGTATTGCACGAAAGGCAATGAAACAGAATGATGCAATTAGTTTTCTCAACAAACTCTAGGATCCAAGGATGAGTCAGGATAGTTTATGAAACAATAAATCGTAAATGTGTTTTCGATGTTTCTGTAAAGTGCATTATAATGGCAGTAATGTTACCCTAAAAATCGATTTAAAGATTAAATTTCTTTAAATGAAATACAAAACGACTTGGTCTTTCATTGATTTGACACTATTAAGTGGGGTTTTCTGATTAATAACCAGTGGTATTTCTATTTTTCACTTACCTTCCGCGGAGTTAAAATGGATTATGAGTACAAAAATAAATGAGTTATTAATTAATAAATTCTAAAGATAATTCTTTCACACAAAAAGTATTCCAAGCGAACTGTCTTACAGGAATACTACCGAGTTGAGAATAATTGTTAATAGTTAAAAAATTAAGTTACAAAGATAAAATAACGCCATTTAGAAGTTATTTCTTTAGTAACTAGCCCCCATTTAAATTAGCTACAGCGATCTAGAAATACAGGGCCATTAGGCGGGAAAGGATGGCGGTGGCAAATTATGTATCTCGCCCCTCCTCTAATTTCTTTTCCAACATTTTTCTAATCGCTACGTTTACATTTCAGAAGAACAATGGGCTTGTAGCGGAAAAAACGTACAGGTGACCACAACCAAAGTGTCAAATAACATTACGAAAGGTAAGGTGTTTTAGTTGGTAATCCCCCCACCTCTTTTTACCCAACGCCTTAGGCTCAAATGAAAAAGTTGGTACGTCACTAAATGCTGAAACCTTTCATGTAATGTTCACTGGCACAGAATTTGCATACCCTAAATGAATGAACAGAAGACAGAATTAGTGGATGTAATACATTTTTAAAGGCTCAATAATTGTGTCTGCCTGCCAATCCACATCTTACGTAGTGATATTACGCAACAGCATAGAGGTAATATTTTTTTCCCCCCACGCGACGTCCTTCTGGCGCCGGCCAATACTCGCTCGGGGCGCCCCACTTTGGGCCCCCACCCTGCAGGCAAAGACACAGCGAACTGCCGGGACACGAATAGACTGCAGGAGAGACGAGCAATGCCCTGTATTAACGTCGGTTGATTGGGTCGTTAGACCGGGTGAACTAAACAATGCTGTTTTCCACTCCTCCGCCAAGTGTTCACGCCATGCAGCTATCTTCACCTGCCATCAACAACATTATAGAGGCCGCACGCTAAGCTATACAATTTATAAATGCTCATTTGAAAATATGACACAAATAACCTTGCAATTATTTCAAACAAGTTAATTAACTTTTATTGTTTTATTTTAAATAATTTACAGTACCGTAAAACGGGGTGAATAGAATCGCTGGGGTGAACAGGCTCAAAAGATTTAGAACGAAATTATCAGTGAAATATTCGCTTTACAAACTTATTTTTCTTGATAGGCAAATTAATGCTGTTGACAGATAGTTTTATTGGAACGTAACTTTTTAAAAGAAACGTTGTTGGTGAGAAATATGTTTCAAATTATGATCCTATTCATCACACTGTGATTCTATTCACCCCGTTTTAAGGTACTAAGTGTAATATCTTCGTTGCCATTTTTGTAACAGCTACGTTTCTAAAAAGCTTAACTTATCGCCCAACATTTACACTGACAAGTTACCAAAAGTTAGGAAGTGGTGGAAAAAAAAGTTTAGCCGAGCTTTAATAATTATTCACTTCGCCGTGAGTCAGCCTATACCAAATATATCAGAACTGTAATAAAAGTACACAGTCTACACCACTGAGGGCGTTGCCTATCTTGAGGCCCTGGCGTGAGCGACTGTTAAATTATACTATACTATGTGGCACTCAGTAACTTTTACCATCTCTTTCGGACGAAAACAATTTCCTGCATTGATGTGAAAATGTCTTAAAGAATACAAATTGTATATAGTACAAATAAATAAGTATTTATGTGTCCATAATACACTCGAAAACACCACATGTGTTATATATATATATATATATATATATATATAACACATGTGGTGTTTTCGAGTGTATTATGGGCATATAAATACTTATTTATTTGTAGTTTTCAGGGTATCAAAAAACATAAATGATCCTACAGAAACATGGGACTCGCCAAGATAAAAAAGTGATGTATGTATGCTATATATATCTATATAATGTCAGACAGACAAGTATTGAGCCACGCCTAACATAATTTATTCTGTAAAACTCTTATCCTTGCTCTCACTACGGATCTGGGGTTGTATTATCAAATGTTTCTCTTCGACAAAGCGAAAGACATAAATAACAATGGAATCTTTCATTTATTTGTCATGCAGTATCATTGCCAGAAAATTATAGATTAACTTTGAAGAATTTTCTTGCAATGATTCTGCATGACAAATTAATGAATTATTCCATTGTTATTTAGGTCAAACAGTTCACCAAAAATATACTCTACGCTTCCTCGAAAAGAAAATTTTGATAATACAATTTGACTAAATGTTATGGCTCAAAATCTGAAAATACAATAAGATTAACCAACACTTCCCCTTAAAGGAGTTCACGTGGCAAAAAGGCATAAGTTTTATAGACGTTACTTCTCACTACATTTTCCGTTTATGAAACCTTTTTTTAGCTCACATAGTCTTCACACAGCGGCATGTCAAAGTCAAAATTTGCAGGTTACTGGAATATGCTAATAACAAAAATCAACTGACTTACTCGAACGACATAATTTACGCTGAATTTATATAGTACAGGCCATATGCTAAAATATTTAAAACCACACATTTTTTGAAAAATTGCCTTAAATAAGGAAAATTATCGTTATTTTTAGAACTTTTTTAAAAATGCTAAGTAAATGTATTGTGTGATTTAAAATCATTTAGCATATGACCCACACTATCTAATTTCAGTGTAAATTATTTCATTTGCATAAGTCAGTTGGTTTTTGTTATTAACATGTTCCCATAACTTGCAAATTTTGACTTGACATGCTGCAATGGGAAGACTATGTGAGCTAGAAAAGTTTCACAAGTGGAAAATGTACACACAAGTAGCATCTATAAAACTAACACTATTTCGTACAGTCATAAAATCATGCGTTTTTGCCATGTGAACACCCTTAATGACGTAGTCTACGAAATATGTGTTTTATATTAAGTCAGCCTTTTTCTCTATCTCTGTGAGTATAGTGACTAATCTTCGGCGAGTTCATGAAGTATAATTTTGTAAATACAGTTACAAGACAAGGCAGTGCTCTCAGTAACAGTGGGGCTGAGCGACCAGATGAACCATGCCACTTCCCCTCCCCTGTCCAATACCACTAGTCCCGGCAGCGAGGCGGCGGACTGCACTCCCTTCTTTCCAGTCTTCAGGCCCCTGGCTACGCGGTCTGCTGACATCACGAGCCTTCTGAACGGGTAGGTACCTGTCAATCATCCTTAACAGGCACTCAGCTCGGACGTGACCTGAATGTTACCACAACACCTGGAGATTCCAGCTTACATCAACCAGCATCATCGGCGAGCCATGAGAATGTTCTGGGTGTCATCGCAGGCGGCTATAAATACCGCCCACTGTGAGCAGCGACAGCTTGATTATGGAGTTTAACCTGTGAATGTTTGCGACTGACTTGTCAGCGACAGACGAGGCGAGACCGGCGGATCGAAGGGAGACTGCTGCAAGTGTGGAAGACGGTATCACTCTTGGAGTGGTGTGAGTGAGTGAGTGTGAGAGCGGACGCACTGCGAGACATTTCTGGAAAGATACTTATTAGATTGGAGGACTAATTGGAGATACTTATTAATTGTATACTAGAGTAATAATTTAGTTTTTAGGGACATTACCTGTAAATAACATCTGTAAATATTGAACTAAAGAGAGTGAATGGCAAGGGTAGTAAGCTTAAGGAGGGTGTTAGACAATTTTCTGTATTTTTCAATTTTCGAGCATGGTGGAGCAGTGGTAAAATACTCTCCTTGAATTCAGGAGGATCCGGGTTCGATCCCCGGCTCCAACCATCGTGATTTCGGTTTTCCAGAGTTTTCCGAAGTCACTCCAGGCGAATGCTGGGATTATTCCTCAAACAGGCCCTGGCCAACTCCTTCCTCTTTCCGACCGTGAACCTCTAACAAGGCCCTGCATTATTCGAGAGCATGTAAAAAAAAACAACTAAATAAATAAATAACATTTTATTCAAGTTTTACTATCAACATTTTCTCTGTGACAAGACATAGTATATATTCTTAGTAAACTGCTTAGCTTAAATAAAAATTGCTGAGAATCTTTCATTAATTTGTCATGCAGAATCACTGCAAGGGAATTATAGGTTAACTTTCAAGAATGATTACAAGTCCAATATAAGATGAACATATAACAATATTACGATTTCCAAAATTCATCACAAATATTTTCTATGGCTCTACATTGCCACATTTACCAGAAATATTTTAAAACAGAAGTTACTGCAATAAAATTTAACATCTACCTCTCCCCTTTAATGTAGTATATTTATAGAGATTGTAATAAATAACGACATTTTATTAATTTAAATAAATTATCTAAGTCCATCGCAATCGAACCTGACTGCGGCCAGGACAGCAAAGTTGATACAATATTTATCTAACATGTCATATAATCGGATGTGGCAAGTTGCGCTTCTTCCGGTGACTGTATCTCCGCCCAGAGAATCTCGAGGTTGATGTCCACAAGAGGAAAAGAAGGCCGAAGAAGAAGAGATAAGTAACCAGACAAAATGCCACGGCCGCCAGCGGTGTCATTCATTCTTCCTACGCGGGCCTAATTTACATTCAGACTTACCGAATGCAAGAAGTGAAACAACAGTAGCCCGTCACCATCCTCACTCAAGATTTCCGACTCGCAAGATATACCGTGTTGAGTTGTCCACGTGACCATTCACCACGTACAATAGGTGCTCTGTAACTTCGGTCCCAGTTTAGATGGATATATTTGGACAGTTCTCTTAGATTCCTTTCAGCGTGTCAGTATTGACATGAGGTATACAGAATAAAAAGTCTGCCACAAAAAAATACCGATCTGATTCGTAAAACAGAGATGTTGAAGCTCTTATCAAACTTCACGTTAAACTTCAGGCCAAATAAAATAATACGGTAACCTATGGATTTCCACACGGAAAATACTGCAAATGCTAATTTATTTATAATAGCTTCCAGAGAAAAAAAAATCGTAAGGGCATTGGTGCACGAAAAACAGAAACATTGTTAAAATGTACAAACAGTAACTAAACAGAACAGGAAAATTTTGATGCATTGTAAGTAATTTATTTTATGGTGAAACAAATTTACGCGCAGCGAAATTCGCCATACATGTCGAATTATTGTCTATGCGAAGTGTATAAAGTATCTCACACAATTGCCGTTTTATAATTTTTAAATTTTTTTGCTTTTAAATTCCTGTAATATGGACTAAGCACAGGTATTTAGCGCACATTATGTATCATATACTCTTAAATTTTTTGGGAGGATTGTGAAGTTACGTTACCTTCAAATTTCTTTAAGTATCTCGCGTTTTTTTTTCTTCTTTTTTTTTTTTTTTTGCCATTCCCCATTCATCATGAATTAAAAAAAAACCGCGAGATCCTTAAAGAAATAAAATAAGTAAAATTTTAGGCTGACTGCTACTGCCAATCTCACAAGGTAACAGTACCGGATTTGAGTTAATTTTTTTAAAATAAACTGGGGAAAAAAAGTTCCTGGCTTGCGAAACGTAACAGTTCAAAAGAGCTGAAGCCAAAAAGAACTTATATAGACACTAACGACGCAGTCCGCGTAGATTGTTTAACCTGGCAAAGAAAAAGAGTGCGGTATGCGGTTACTTTAACTCCGCCAGTTATTACCTGGTCTGTTGAGGATTGGCAAATACAACGCGGCGGACTCTCCACAGATCTACCCCTGATGGATTACTAACCAAACACTATGCTTTACGAGTTATTTTGACCTTAACTTCTCCCCTATACCGTTTGAGGCACGACGGAAACAGGGAACGCGATAAGTCGACTCCCAATACGTACGTTAAGAGGCCTCCCTATCTGCGCTTCAAATGCTTAGCAGCGAGTTAGGACTATTCTTTTTTTGATCAAACTATTTAACGTGCATTATATTTGCATACCTACGAAAAGAACACACACTTCAAATATGTCGCTGCAGTTGTGAAATTTTGGTATATTTATTAGAAACACCATTTTCGGGCCCTCAAAACGGTTAAAAATGGCTTTAACAGACTGCCGTTTCTGGAAAAATAACAACCGGATTCGAAAATCACACTTATAGGAACATGTGATAGACTTTGAACTACGCTGCCTACAAATAAAATAATATAGTCACCGCTTAAAGTCCCATGTGATAAGGATAATAGTAAAGCACTGCACGCCATGTTGAGTGGCTCGCGCAGAGAGGTGATACTGCATTATATACGTCGATCAACGGCTACCTTTCCGCTCCTGCCTCACACACGCAAACTCAACTTGTCTAATGAGGCCCCTAAACCGCTTCGCCCTAAGCACGGAGTACTAAATTAGCATGCAGTGTTTACATAGAAAGTGTTTTTCAGGGGGATTTAAAGCGGTGACCCCATTATTTTATTTGTGGCAAATATGTGTTCAAAGTAAAACGCATGTCTCTTATCATTTTGTTTTACGACTACATCCAATATTTTTCCAGCTACAGCAATGTGCAAAAGCCATTTTACCACTTTTGAGGCGCTGGCAATTATGTTTTTAATAATCGGCTAGTATTTTTAAAATTATAGAGACATAGTTTGAAGTATGTATTCCTTTCGTAGATAAATTGATTGGAAACACTTTTAATAGTTATACACCACACTACTGCGCAGCTCATACACCAGGTGCAACTAACTCTTTAAAAGTACGAAATAATTAACATTTACAACTTGTGGTTACCGCTCTTCGCACCTAACGGTATCCAGACCCTTTCGCCTTGTTACAGCTGTATTGCTTGACGGAAAATTTTCATTGTTTTAATAATGTTTGTATTTGAACAATATATGGTTTGTTTTGTATACCTATACCTATATATATATATATATATATATATATATATATATATATATATATATATATATATATATATATATATATATATAAATATATATATATATATATATATATTAGAATGGCATGTCAAAGTCCAAATTTGCATAAAACGGGTTTATGCTTCATAAAAAAAACTAACTGAAATGCCAAAATGAAAACTTTCACACTGAATAACGATGTTGTAGGCTATAAGGTATCCTATAAAAATATAAATACAATTTGTGTACGTACTTTAAAAAAAAATTCTGAAATTTAAAAATTAATTGTAAAAAATTGAATTTTTTTCAAATACAAAATATTTTATTTTTTGTTTCTTTATAGTATACCTTGTATCCCACAACTTCGTTATTCTGTGTACACCTTTTTCAGTTCGGTAATCAGTTAGTTTTCCTTCAAAGCATAAAACCTTTTTATGCAAATTTGGACTTTTGTGACATGGTATTACAAAAAAAAAAAAAAAAAACTAAGAAAGCTAAAAATTTTTCATTCCAGTAAAAATTGTTACAGTGTATGTCTACAAAGCACGCAATATCTCGAACAAATATAAACATTTTAAAAATAATAAAAAATTTCCGTCACGCGCCCCTGTAAGGGGCTAGATACACGCTATTTATCTCATAAGTTGTAGTACAGTGCACATTTAACTTATCAACACTTTTGAAGTTGTATTGTGTTTATTTTAAAACGTTATAAATTAATTATCAGAATTAAATCTCCCTAGAACATATTTTTACGACGAATGCAGAAAGGATAGTATTTAAATGTTTGTGTTTCTTTCTCATGGCAATTAAGGAGCTGGGGAGAAGATTACTAGTACCCAGCTCCTTATTTACCATACCGCTAGACTTTTGAGGTATACGAAATCAAGTTTGAAATTATTTTCCTGTGAAGATTGTCAATTAATTATGAAACAATTTTGTCACAACATAAAATATTTCGTTGAAAAACACTGTTTCCCTCTAGGCAAGTATGTAATACGCAAAGTTAATTATAACATACCTAAAAAACTAAGAAAAACTTTTATTTAATTTTTTACCTCCTTTACATAACACGTGCTGTGAAGCGGGCGTTCTGAAAGTTAACTTGAACTGATAAAATCGTCACAAATAACTCATGAATGTAGTTTCAACTACCAATTATGTTGTCAGAAGACGTAGTTTCAAGCAGGTAAACCGGTAACATGTGCAGTTCCAAACACTTTTACAGTTTCCCATGCACCAATGCCCTAAGGCCAGGGGTTCCTATCTATGCTGTTTTTGAGGGTTTTATTTTTAAATCGTGGAAAGGGGGCAGATATCGCAAAACCATTACACAGAAATGTTAAAAATTGTTTGTACTATGTAGCCGAATTTTTCTAACTTAATTTTGTATAACTCTGGCTAATTATCGACTTAGTTACATTTGTTTAAAACCAATAATTAGCCAATATCATAAGAAACGTATGTTTCGGAGAAAAAAAAGGAACATAGTAGAAACTATTCCCAACATTTCTATGTAACAGTGTTGCGATATCTTCTCCCTTTCAAGATTTAACAAATAAAACTTACTAAAATATCATAAATAGGTACCCGTGGCCATAAGGTAGATGCCTGAGCGGACGTATTTTGCACGTCCGAGGCCTGAAAGTGCGAGAGCGCTACGGGCAACAGAGCACACGTATGACTCCTAGCCATAGCCTTTAATGAGATTTTTACCTGTCTGTAAAATATGGCAGAACAAACGACGTCCGACACGACTCGTGTAACAGCACCGATGTAGGGTAAAGTGGTAAAAAGCGTGTTAGCCTTAGTCAGCAATGCGTGCGGGACAATGGGTTAGGTTAAGAAAAATGCTGTGTTGGTATAAGGGTTTCTATGCCTGCACAACATTCACAAAAATACTTGAAATGTTCGTGGAGGCATAGGACACCCAGCAGCATGGTACCAGAGTGCGTTATCGAGCATGTTCTGATCTGGTCGATCAATCCGAACATCTGATGTCCTCGGCTTACAGGAAGTCACCCACCAATGGCATCGCTATGTGTGCGTGCTTCGCTATCCGCGAACAGGGAATGTGTGCATGTAACACCCCTGAGAAACCTCACGTACTACCAGAGGACATCTCAGCAATACTTGCCTTGTTACAGAGCCGCGAAGCGATCACGGACATGGGCTGGTCAAAATGAGACTGCTGTCTTCAATTATAGTACAAAGAATGTATCTACTCCCAGCAGGCAAACAAACGGCTATGGTTAATGGGATAGGGCAGTTTTGTGGGCACCAGTTTATGGGATCTCTCAGGCTTTAGGATGCACATCTCAGTTCGATGCGTTGGTAACCAGTATACCTGGAAATGCTCGTCCATGTGGCTGCTCTCACGTTTCTACCAAGGTAAAATCCTTGCTTCCGATACTATCGTCTAGCAGTTAGAGCCAAACACGTTCTTCTCGTAGCGTAACAGCAGTCTCACAGACACTACTACTAAAGTATCGATTGGACTTTCCAGACCTTCGGGACTTCCGCTAGTTCCTGTGGGATGTTCAGGGACGGTCTCAAGTCGCCTCGAGGTTTGCGCTAACTTATTCATTCTGGACAGCACATTGCATAATCACATACAATGAATGGCCACTTTATTGCTATCCAACAGATTTGAAGCCATTCAAGCAAGCAGAAACGCGACACTGCAATGTAGGCACTCGGTTCTGATAAATAATTGAAGAAATATGCTCTTCTACGCTTTGCGCAATCTCATTTTGGACAACGACCAAGACGGTGGCCAAGTGGCTACAAGACCACAGTAATTAGGATACAAGTCTTTTACTTTGGTACATAACTGAGCAACGTAAACTACGAACTTTGACAATTTTCATCTTAGATCTAATACGAAGCTGCAAAGATTTTCTGTGGCCCGTTAAGCGTGGGAGCTTCCAGCATCCTTTAACCGCAGTACGGCTGTGATAACTACAGAAATTCCAAAACATGGCCATGCAATCTATCAGTGAACCTCGCTACATCCCCATCACCTCATAACATGTTGACCTCAAGTGTTCCAAACTACATCACTACATCACACCAGACAGAGTAGGCATGCCACAAATACAACCCTCGTACCCTCTCCCATAGTGATGCCTACGAATACTAATTAGGCATAGAAAACAGGGCTAAACGTCTCGTCGACAGCGAAGTGACTACGTACTGAATAACTGACTCGGACAGACAAGAAACGGTTAAAGAATCTGTCATAGTCTATAATAACGAACCACCCTAGCATTTGTCTGATATCCTTTCAGAAAACAATGTAAAACAGATATCAGAATGGCTGGCCCAGAAATCAAACCCTGGTCCTCTCGAACGCGAGTTTACTGATTTACCACTGCGCTGCTTAGTTTTTTGTGTTATTATGAAGTGCGCCGGAAATACACAGATTGACATCGCAGTTTTTAGGTTAGTGGACTAGAGGTTTGGAGTGTTTCCTGTGTCCATCGCTGCATCAAATAATAATGTTTCAGTTATAATTTTTTTACCTATTCGTAAGACAAAAATAATGGTTTAATTAAATGCTTTGCTGACCGACTGCATTTCTATTGCGGCTCTTTTATTAACGTGGTTTCGTGAATTTTCGCGTGTAGAATTAAAGGTCATCAAGGTATTTTCTCAGATATTGTATTTTTTTTTTTTTTTTTTTAATTTTTATCTAAGAAGATTACTTCAACTCTGTTATTATAAGAATGTATTATGAGAATTAAAACTGGGGCACAAGAATATTTCCTATGTAAAATACTGCGAATATTCATGTTATCATTATATAACAAAGCACCTTATAATGGAACACTCCCAATGTTTTATACTTTTTATAGAGATTGAATTAATTGCTTAAAAAATTTTGGTAGTATTCCAATTCTTTCAATATCTCAGATCCATGTTGCCTTAATAAATGTTTCAACATAACGTGGCCCGAATTTACTTTTGGTGAAATACTGGTTTTGTGCAGCGATTCTTTTCTGGAAAATGCATGGCCATGAAACAAAAATATATTTCTTATTGCTATCGTATTTTAACTTGTGAAGGGTCGCATTAGCTGGGTTAACTTAGTTTATTGACTTCGGAAATAGACGGCACTGTGGTGAAAATGCTTACAAGCGTATCAACTAGTGTTATTTCTGTCGTTTTGGCTACGGTGATGACGATTACATTATGATACATTTGACGAGGTAATTTGTACTGCATAGCGGTTGTTCAACAAATTTTAATTTGAATTGTCTGGTTTTTCTCACAGATAACTGCAAGTGCTGATAACATATCAAAATATGCTTGGTTTACGAATTTTTTGCTTGCTACTATGTGGTATAGGTGCCTTTCATGTACCGTCCAAAATGTGTCCCAATGTTTTTTTTTTTTTTTTTTTTTTTTTTTTTTTTTTTTTTTTTTTTTTTTTTTTTTTTTTTT
>PNEQ01042956.1:0-12956 GCA_003012365.1 Medauroidea extradentata | reverse complement strand
TTGATGATTATTCGTTCACGTTTTTACTGCCACAGTCTGTGGTGTTTCAGATCAATGTTACGGCCGTATCTGCAGGAAGACAACCAAACAGACTTCAACGGCTTTGAAAGTTTCTCATTAAAATTTTTGTTTTAGTTACTCAGGCCAATAAAGTTTGCAAGCTCGAAACTACGTGCTTTTTTTATAATACCCTTTCATAAAACTTCCGTCACCGATAAGCGAACACTGATCACATTATACAGTTACAACATTTTTGTAGCTCCTTCAATTGTTCTTCATTATCTCCCGATCCACACACAAACACATCACTTTGTGGTTTCGCATCCCTCTGGCAGGTGTGGAAATGACTGTCCAAAGTGCAACTCATCGGGAAACTAATCTTCCCCAAGGTTATATGTACAGGAAAACCGACCCACGCCACTTTGAATAAAAACACACGCTGTCATCAGTAATTAAATACAACACACAATTCCGTTTTCCTCAGTCATAATTTGGGAAATTACTCATACCTCAGAGAATACAGGACACTAGATTTACCTTACCAACGAGAAACGCCTGTCTCTTGAATAGGCCTATAAGAAATGTAATTGCTGTCTGTCGGCTATACCCTACAAGAAGCTTCATTTAAGTCTTTCAGTAAGACGCGAGGATCTATAATGCAGTGCTCGATGGATTCGACATGTACAACACTATGTTATAAACATAGAAGACGTAGGCTATGTAGGCAGAAAAAAAAGCAATAACTCAGCAAGTACTTGTGGTAATGTTTTTATTTACATAGTATTTAACCATTCTGCCAGCAACTGATCTTTATAATGTGGGCGGCAAAGACGGAGAGGGTTAAAATTATGTACATAATCTTTATTTATTTGATTACTTAACGTTTTGTACAGAATGGTGTCTACAAAGGTATTGATACGTTACAATTTCGTTTAACTAGGGGCAGGCAGTAAATTTGTCAAATTCTCCATTAAATTCAGTTTAGGATCTGTTTAAATCTTAACTTAAAGCACCAAACCAACAACCTAAATATCGAGCTTTGTAAATTTACTTTTAGTTGTACCAAGTTTTCACGATAATTTTCAGGCGAACAGACATTTTCGGTTAATTTTTGTAACATGTTACGAATAAATTTTTTGCATAGAATTTAAAAACTAAAAAAATTTGAACTTGTTCCCTAATGATAAAATAATTGATAACACACAAAATAATAAAAGAAAAGTACACTTCAGGTTGTTAAGTTTTTGTAATCAAGTAGCAGTGATAATAATTGGCGAGGGAAAACTGAATTTCTAAAGACTACGATGTGTTCTCGCCATTCTAATAATTGACCACCTTAAAAATTTCACTACTCATATCGAGCGTATCTGATCACGTGTTTAAAGTTTTTGTCCAACATTTGAGAGAACTAAGACTCAAATCCGACTGACTGCATTGGTGGAGTAGTTTTTTTTTTATCGAAAATCACAAGTGAGAAATGTCGCCAAAGACGCAGTCTTTGTCCGCCTGTATCTCGGATCAGGAATTTAACTGAACAAAAAAACGTTTCTCACATCTCCTAAATCTGAACGTTTGTTAGATTTGTAACGTCGGAAACTATTAACGTAAGATTTTTTCTTTGCCGGAATTGGAATGAACTATGAATATAAATATGAATGCCTCATAAAAATGCTCATTTTACAACGTGCAGCGTATATAAGCAATTAGAAAGTTAAAATCTTATATATTCACTAAGCAAACTAACGAAACCAACAAATACGACTTATGTGCTTCACACCAGCTCTTTTGCGACTCTACGCCACCGTCCATATCGTCAGTATTTCGTCGAGTCACCTTACCAACAGTTACGTAATGTGTGTTGATCATTGCTACACCACGTTCGCAACTGGCCAGTAAATCTCCAAGCTATCCGTTACTGCATTTACATACAACAACGGAACCTGTTCTCGCGCAGTGGGTAAACGTAATCGTCCTCCACGTGAGAACATTTTCCTCCTGGTTCATTCACCGCTAGTAACTTCCGCCTTGAAGAGTGACCTAAGCCAGTATAATCGTCGGTAATTAGCTTCCATATCAGCCTCTACAAACATCCGTTCCATGCAGGCTCGTGGTTACTTAGTACCATCTACTTGTAGAAACCTCTTCACGGGTAGTGTGTCCTTTGTTTACCTAGTTTTAACATACGATATTATGATCTTTGAGTTTTCTTGCAATGGGTTGGGATTACAAACCAAATAGTTTTTTGTAATATGCAACATTATATTGATACTTACGGGCGCTGCTTACTTCGGAGCTCTGACTACAGCACAGATCGGGTGATTCCATTTTAAAAATTATATTCGACTTGACTCAGTACCTGTCCAACCTATTTATATGCCACCACTAAAGTTTTGTTCGTCTCATCGAGGCTCACATTACAATAGAATTTTTTTTCGGCTCTTTGAAATATTCTATCAACAAATAAGCATAATTAATTATCAAAAACACTAGAAAACGTAACTTCAATTTTTATCCTTACATTTTTACGTCTGTAGTTATATTCTCCTCTTCTCAAAGCAGAAAATGGTTTGCATCCAAAAGCGACGACTAAGCACTGCCGACATATGAATCCCTATCCTTGCTCACATCACCTGATATAAACAGAAAACTCAGGTGGATTGACTCAAGAGTAGTACATAATAGCAGACTTGATAGCGCATAATATGCGGCCGATAAAGACCTACTGTACTGAGTTTACTATACCATACTCCTTCAAATAAATGTCCACACCCCTAAATATAAAATTCACACGTCCCCAAAACTTCACGGCTGAAGTCGAAAAATGTAAAGGATGATGGACATGATACTCACAGACCGAATTCATTACTGCAAAAAAAAAACGGGAAGAGATGGAAATAAACAAAATACATGAATTCGCACTTAAATATGCATATTACATAGCAGGTTACCCCTTTACACGTTTGTGTAAGTGTAAAATTCCAGTAGTATAATTTTGTTTTATTTTTGTTATGGTGAGTAAATGACATGGGACGCTTTGGTCCTCGAAATTGAAATAACTGTGTAGCAGTGGTTAAATGAACTTCAAATCGGGGAATTCTGACAAAGAATTCTAGTGAAAAATAAACGTTATGTTGGCTTGGGTCGTGGTGGCCTCAAGTACATCAAATTGGAGCGATCTTCGTCCAAAACTAGATGTCACAACTTATTTCTAAGATTGCCAGTTGCTCTTGCACAAGATAAGATATGTAGACAGTGAGTTGAAGGCGTGGAAAGTGTTGTTTGATGCAAGCTAAGAAATATAAAGTAAGTAAGGTAAGGTAAAGTAAGTGGGATAATTTAAGTCTCGTCGACAGCGAGGTCATTAGATACGGTGACACACAACTTGGTACAATGACAGGAGCTGGGAGAGGAATCGGCCATGGCATTTGTTAAGGAACAATCGCAGTATTTGCCTGGAGCTATTTCGGGACACTATTGTAAACCTAAATCAGGATGCCCGGAGCCGGGGATCGAACCCGGGTCCTCCCGAATGCGAGTCCAACGTGTTACCGTAACGCCACCTCGCTCAGCCCAAGAAATATAAATAATGAAACTGAACTACAAGGAATATACGTGGTACATTCATATATCACCGACTTCAGTGAAATATTCGCCGTGTAAGGACTCTCAACTCATTTAGCATTGAAATGCTTCTAAACACGACCAAAAATCACGAGAGAAACACGGTTAAAATTCTTGTTTTCATATCTTCAGTTTGATGATGGAGAACCGAAATAGAGAAGACAAATTTTCACCTATACGCGAGTTTCCGAACATTTTATTTAACACTGTACAGAGAGCTAATTTCCATACACATGCTGGACAGCTGATGAATAGTTGTTGGTATTCGGAGGCCGCTGTCCGTTTATAGAGCATACATACCGTCTTAACCACACAAATACGGCATCAAGATAAACATCACGTACAACGGCAGGACCTGCTACACGGTAAGGCAGAAAATAACGACCCTTACGACAGCATGCAATAAGTCATAGCCTATTCTATAACAATTGACATCTATGGATGGAACAAACAGAAATGTAATACTGAATATGCAGTTATATTACGTAATATGGTGCGGCTCGATAAGTCTGCTTAGTCACGTAGCAGATTTTGTCAATCACATGGTTATATATATATATATATATATATATATATATATATATATATATATATATATATATATATATATATATATATATATATATATATATATATATATATATATATATATATATATATATATATATATATATATATATATATATATATATATATATATATATATATATATATATATATATATGAACGTCTCTAAGTAATTCAGGATAAGAAGATGGCGACGATAAAAAAAAACTATACATTTTACACATACGTTAAGCATGTTACTAAATGCAACGAACGCCGCATATTGCTTAAACATTCGTTTTTATTGCTATTACATATAACATTCGTTCCTGCATCTTTCTTCAATATTTTGAACACTGAGCATTCAGTTTCACTTCGTTGTGTTTTTATTTGTGTTCAGTGTTTACTTTTTTTTCTTGTTATTTGTCGGTTTCGTCTGCTAACAGCAGCTTAAGGCCAAGCCCACTAGTTCTAAAGGGATTTTAGAAATATTTTTAGGCAACATAATTTTCATATCGAAGAATCCCTTCACTGTTTTGTCTCAAATATATCACAACATATACCTAATTTTGTTCGTAGCATCAACCTAACAATTCTTCCGACTTTTATACCCAAAGTATCGCCAATTTTGTTACGAAAATAAGTAAAAATCAAGCAAAATATTTTTTTGTGAACGGCCGGTGAATTGTACGTAGAATTGTCTATTGTACGACTGCTCTTTGTCTTGATTTTATTTCAAAGCATTACGTTAAAAAGTTCTGAGTGTTTTGTACCAACGTGAACCTAGCATGACTTTAACTAGGAGTTGATCGAGAAGCCGCTCTTGTGGCTTATTGGTCGTTCGAAAACTTAACTCAGGCTACTGTTTGAAACGCCTTAAGCTGAAATTCTGCGCCATCTCCTGGCTAGCCTCGTGAGTTAATATAACCACCGGTGGACGCCTGCCAGCGGAGAGGCGGCGCCCGCATGTCCTGCAGCCTTGCGGGTTCTGGTTAGCGCCGGCTTCGTTTGCGTCAGCACCTCGACCACGAGTAACACCGCGCACTGTCGCCAACTTAAAGGATATCCCTGTGCGATAACTGCAAGATAATGCCACGCGCAGGACTCGCACAAACCAACAGAGAACGTATAATCCCTTGTTATTTCAACTTCTGTTGCGCCTACGAATTTAAATAAAATAATTTAAAAATAACTTATCAATTATACCTTTAAAAATTACATAAACATGAAAACACGATTAAACTTACTTTAACATAATGCAACATCCAAGTCTCAACTATTGCAGGCAAGTTCCAGAATGGAATACCTGGCTTTTCAGTCCTTCGCTCTTTTATACACATTCCCCACAGGGCCTCGTTTAAAGTGTACGAGTGAGATATTTTGGTCAGCGCTTAATATCGAGGGCGGAGGAAACGGGAGGTTCCCGAGAAAACCCGCCGACTAACAGCATCTTCCGGCACGCTTCTCACATGTGAAAATCCGGGGACCGATCCCGCCAGGAATCGAACCCGGATCACCTTGGTGGGAGGCGAATGGTGTGTTCTTTTAAAAGACTCATACAATAGAGTATATTCTAAATTCGAATCAGTGAAACGTTAATCACTAAACTTCCAGTTAACAATTTGTTTCTGACTGATGAACCTGTATAATTAATTGAAAATCAGTTAACAGACACGTGTGATTAACTGATAACAGGTGAAAATCAGTTTTTCAATCAATAACACTCGGTCACTGAATACCTCAGCACAGTTTCACTAACTTCAGCCCGAATCGACTGGAATTTTACCGAAGTGGTTCGTTTATGACATGTAGGCCTACAACAAGTTTAGAGTGTACCCGAAAATATCAAAATCCGTTTCTGTCATCAAAACGTGTTATAAAAATTACAGGCTGCATCGATCGTGTTGCATACAATAACGTGATATAAAAGCGTAATTGGATTTCTGATCACGTATTAAGAATCAAAATGTTAGCATGAACTAAAAAGGCCGTCTTGTGACGTAGTATTTCAGCCATTCGTGACCGTGAACAGTTGTTCTGCGGACCGTGACCCTTGCCATACTACACCCGACCACATTCCTGTGGTGAGGGTCGTTGCCCACTCAAGGGCAATCTCTGAATGGTTTCGGAATGCACTGAATTCGCGAATATGTAACGTCAAATGTGCAATTCATTTTTCTTACTGTCAATTCGCGGTTTTCTGTGCTTGTGGGTATTCTTCGTCCAACTACACTTTAATATGTTCCGTTTTATTTGAATACAGAAACGAGCCAGTTGCTGACGGGTTCTTTGAAGAGTTCATTAGCCCTACCTACAGGATGGGCGATGGACCACCTTCCTCCCCAACTATGTAGCCATTCAACAAGTCAGCTTCCGGCAGGGTCAACATGGACGAAGGAAGGCCGGAGTGAAGGTAAGACACTTGCGTCTTGGGAGCACAAAAGTGGTTCTTTGTTCGGCACTGATAGGGGAACGTCGCCAGAATTCGAGTCGCCAGCCCTCACGTGCCCCTTTTCTGCGCAATCTTCAACACCTCGTTTCCCTGTCTCCTGTCACATAGTTTAGTTCAAATGCCAAAAATGCTGTTCGTTTTGTCAAAGGACGGTTATGTTTGGTTAGGAAACTACATAATAAAAAACGTACTTCTGAAACTTATCAAAACCGCTCGTATAAAAAGCGTACAGCACTTTTTGGCGTTTAAACTAACTTAAACTACTATAAACTAACCTAAATCAACCTTAACTGTCACAGAGGGAGAAAGGAGGGGGAATGGTCCGCGCTGAACGCAGCGCGTGAAGGTGGCAGTTTGAATCTTGGCTAACTTCCCCGATCTGTGCCTAACAAAGAACTACTTTTGTGCTCCCTAGACATAAGTAGGTACGACCAGCAAGTCTGCCAAACGTACATGCGCGTCGCTCAGCCGGCCTGAGGACCGGATGAGATAAAATGGGCGCAGAGCTGTGACGGAATTCGTACGACCTGTTTTGCGCCAGCGTTTCTAACGCAGAAGGCTACGTTGGCGACGCCAGTACGCTAACGCTAAGCAGAATACACAGGCGTTCACAAACAGTTGAAACGTGCCCGCAACACATTCTTCCTGAACAGGATTCATGTTGGAATTGAGCGGCAAAACGCCAAAATTCAGCGTCTCGGACACTTTCGTGTAGAGAATAGCCGAAAACAATCTGCTTTTGGGCGTTTCCAACGCCACGTTTCTAGCGCTCGTGTAGAATCGCTCTGAGAGCCGACATGCTTCCGACGTCGCTGTAATATCTATCATCATCAAAAATGGAAGCGATGCAGTGAAGAGCTGGCGCGCGGACTATAGCACAAATCGGAGCACACGCTGGCAGAGCCAGGGGGTCGAAGCTTCATAGGGAATATCAGGTTCTTAAAAAAATAGGTTAGTTTGACTTCACCAACGTTGAAAACATTAAACCCTTGTTGTCTGTATTGTCATATAAGCATATTTTAAAGTAATAATTATTTTAGAAATATATGTTTCTGAATTTTAAAGTTTTTTTTTACTACAAATATTGAGTTACTTACTGAATACCGATATCTTAATCTCGAGTTGTACCATACACATCACATTGGCTGCACTGGACCAGCCGATTTTGTTTTGTATTTTCCGTTAGGAATGGACGCCACGTGGAAGTGAGATGCGAAGTGCAAAATATAATTTGTGATTTGTAGGGCCCGGTAGTTTTCGCGAAAAGATTTTTGCCCCACTTTGTTTTAGTGTCTTATGTGCACACCTGCAGCTCAACTTCATGGCTATTGACAGAGTGTTTTTGTGCAGAGTCGTTATTCATTTGACTGTGCCAATCAGTACACGGATAACTGTCACACATCACGTCTGTGATTTGCGGGTTTAACCTCCACACGCTGGGTGTTACGGCATCCAATCACTGACCACATAGCAGAGCTGCAGGTGCGCACGTAAGGCACTGAAACAAAGTGCTGCAAAATTCTTTTCGCGAAAATTACCGGGCTCTAGTGATTTGTTTAAAATGTCATTATTGAACCACAATTAAAGAATTTCAATCTCAGTCCATCCTGTACGCTTCCTTAAAGGCTGTGATATGTATACAATCAATTAGCTAGAATAGAAGCTGCAATCGCGCAATGAAATGCCACAAAGTTAGAGGTTATGTGTTAAGTGAGGGTTCTTCACTTGCAGCGAGGAGCTATATATTGCAATCCAATATATTCTATAACCGTTAATGCAGTGACTTGTGATTTTCATATAGTAATTCGTGTTTATAACTGCCGTATATTTAATTTGCGTGTACATTCACGAGTGAGGTTATGTTTAATTAATTACTAATTAGGGGCTTACAGGCATTTGTTCATGTCGATATAATTAGGGCCAATGTATTAATTATTTTCTTGAGACTTGAAAATTTTCGAAGGCTTTTAACTTCAAATTCTCCCAAAAACTACTAAAAATTATACATATAATAAATATGTTAGACAACCCACATATTCAATACCATTAATTGTATTTAGTTGCTAAATTTCTTGTTTTACATTTCTAATACGTTAACTCGTTGAAACTCGTTAAACTACGTCGAATAAAATAGTGTTCACTATAATTAGCAAGAATAAGTGTTTAATTTAAAAACTTGAAAACTGAATATTGTGACGCTGTTCGGGTTGGCAAGAATACCTACCTTATAGGCCAAAATAAGGGGTCTGGAAAATAACATTGAGCTTCGTCTATTTATCTTACTTGCTTTGTGGGCAGAGCGACAGGTACTTGCAACTCAACCTTTATACGGCGCGGCCGACCTGGTTCTGGCCGACAAGCCGACGAAAGACGAGACAGTACAGGCAGCATGTTAAAATTAGTTAATACACCTCGGTAACAATAACTTCCTAGCTGGCACGACGTCAGAAAACAACAGCGCCCGTACTGGGCCAGGGCCGAGCCAAGCAAATGGCCGTACGACGCAGCTTCGCACACTTCTGGTAGGAATGGACTAGCTCAATCAGACGGGTGCCAACATTTTATACGCCCTTGTCTAGCGCAGAACTGCGTTCCAAAGTTTAGACTTATCAACCCCAGGGTACCCGGTGTGCTACAGACAAGGAATAATTTTCTCCGCAAGTTGCGCAGGACTCTAAAAAAATTTGTAAAGTTTACAAAGATTTCCTTTGCAAAGTCATTCGTTTTTAAAATTATAAAGGTAAATGTTGTAACACTACAAAGGAATTATTTGCACTTATACCGACAGTTCCTGCCCTGAAACTTTTTTTGTAAAAATTAAAAGGCATTTCTTTGTAGTTTCACATATTTTTGTAAATTTATAAAAATTTCCCTGGCAACATGATTTTTTATAAGTTACAAGAAGTTTCTTCGTAAACAACATAAGAAAAACTTGTAGACTACCAAAATCACAGTTTCGGGGAAATTACATAGTTATACAAAATCACATATTTTGCAGCGCAGTTTTTGTAATAAAGTGAATTTTCATATAAGGTACATGGTTAAAAAATAAAGAAATAATGTGATATGTACATTGAATATGTATATATATTTATTTAATTATTTACATAATCTAACACGGAAGTCAAGGTGGTCTAGGGCAAGATGTGTGTATAGTACTTATGCACAGGTATGCGGGTTCGAATCCAGCGCCTCATAGAACAATGTTTTATCTTCAAAGTATTTTCATGTAATATTAATTTAATATATTCGTTACGTGTCATTATTAAAGTAAAATGATAATTTAAAATTAAATTTTTTCCTTGTTGCAAGTACAACCACAAAGTTAACCCTTGTAATTTAACGAACATACACTTGGTATTTTTTTTTTTTTTTTGCAACGACAACCTTTGTAGTTTTACAAGGAATTTCTTTCGCAACTGGGTTTCCAAAAACTTTCTTTGCAAAAGTACAAATTTATTTATTACCCCATCGTGGGAGCAGGGCTACTTTATGAGAATGTGAGGCTCGGAACAAAATTAATCTGAGATTCATTTTTTATTAGATGCAGTGATAATGTGCGTTTGTAGGTCCTCATACTTTCCTAACATGTTGGCAGTGTTGTCATAGCTCTAACCTCGACACACCTTGATATCAATGACGCTGCCCTTGCATGCACTTTACACTCAAAAATAGATCTTACACCAACCATCGCGGTTTAATGGGAACTTAAGAAATGTCCATTCATTTTTAAATGCATAATTATATTTTTATCCGTAAGGTGAGGCCATCTAGCATGTAATACCCATGGCAAATGCCCATTTGCCCCCCCCCCCTTTTTTTCCCCCTTACAATTCGAAGATACCTTGGTAAAGAGGGCTATAAAATAAGAGATAGTAATACAATTAACGTTAGTTAGACTATATTGAGAGGAAACAATCCTCTTCAATTAATTTTATACTGAAAAACAAAGTCATTAGAACTTATTAAAATTTTATATTTACTACCGCGAAGGCTTTCAAACCGAAAATGACACCTAACGTATAGCCCCCTTACCAATACCAGCGCTGTATGCGGCAGATATCTTAACTCAAAACTGAAATCCATACATGACTGTATCCAGGTCTTCCCGCCACATAATGTATCTCTTAATAACAAATCATTCAGAAACCACCTAGTGGTTACTCCTTACACAAGCAAGCCAGCGCAATCACAAAAAAAAAAAATCCAATATTTTTTGCACAAATGTAACCAAACGAGCTGGCGCAACGTTGGTAAGACGTTGGACTCGCATTCGGGAGTACCCGGGTTCGACCCCCAGGACCGGCTATCCTGATTTCGGTATTCCATGGTTTTCCAAAATTGCTCTAGGCGAATGATGGGATAGTTCCTTAACAAAGACCATGGCCGACTTCTCTCCCAACTCCTGTCATTGTACCTAGATATGAGTGACCGTCTATAATGACCTCGCCGCTGACGAAACTACACTACCTTACCAATAAAATTATAGGGTCATCGCTTAAAGTTCCACAATAAAAACGTTACGGCGGGAACACTGCACGCGCGTTTACGTCTTTGACCGTAGAGGCGATATCACAATACATGTGCCGGCCGACGTCGCTCGTAACGCCTCGTTGATTTCCGTCTCTCACACACAAACATACCCTTCACCGGGTAGCAGCCTTAAGCGCATAGAGCTGTACTTGTATTACCTTGCAAAATGTTTTAATTTCTTTTCCGTACGGTCAGCATTTATTAACGTTTTAATGGCGGGATAGTATATAAATTATAGTGCCCATCGCATCCCTACAACCAATCCCCATTACGTCATCAAATGTTTAATTTAAATACTAAAGGCTAAAAATAAAGTTTCAGTTACCAATATTTCAAAAATTACCATTTGCCAATGAGCTACGGGCGCGTTAGGCCGCTCATTATTTAAATTTATTTTGAAATCGTGGTCAATAAATTAAAATCAAAAAGGGTAAAATTTTCTGGATGTAAAACTTGTTTTGGTTGCATATTTTTTGTTACCTGTCAAAGTCACAACTTTAACATTTTTGGGTAGCCATTACAAGAAAAACTGAACGACTTATCGAACTGAAACTACGGTGACAACGAAATATTACACTCCATATTAATTTAAAAATAATATTGCCAAATTCAGTAAACAAAAATTTAATGCAATTAAATACACGTGCATTTCGTAATATTTTTAATGAATTTTCATACTTACACAATGCAAAGGCTTTTTCGTGGAGAAATCACAGACAAGTCTTCGAATAGCTAACGATGCAGAAATTTTACCTACTGTAAGTATTTTATTTTTCTTGTAATGGCTATAATAAAAATCAAAATTGTGACTTTGCAAGCTATTTACACAAAAATATATAACAAAAAATGTACATTGTGAAATAACGACCTGGAAGATATCCAACGGCTTAGAGAGGAGGAAACACTTTTCATCTCATAGCCTGCCGCTGCCATCCATTCAACGTTTACGTTACATAGTCGTGGAAGACTATTTTTTTTTTCTTCAATGGTTGATTTCAAAAGCGTTCAACTGAACCGGCAATATAGCAAACCCAGACAGTTTCAACCTTGACCTTGTTATCATCTCCTTGCTACTGCAATAAACAAGGCGAGTAGAACAAATAAATTAACTGTGGATTACAGCCCCCTTCCTCCACCCTCGGGCTAACATTATCTGCTGAAGACTGTTCGTCAGTAAAAGGCCTACTTGAAGGGATCGGAAAGAGGTCGAAGAAAGGCGCGCAAATGTATACAAGAAGGAAATGTGCTCTGAATGAAGACCACAGATGAAAACTGTAGGTTTGACTGATACGCAACCAAGCACCCGAGGGTGCTAATTCCTACGTTGATTGAGTTTCACACTGAAAGCTGCCTTCCCGTTTATAACACTAGTGGTTACACATTCCTCTTCCGTTGAAGACGAACTATGAGGCCAAGGGCTGCCAAGAATTGAGGGTAACCCACACAGTATAGTGTTGGTATCAACAGAATGGAAGGTTACGTTAAACGATCAAGGACACACAAGCACATCAGCAAATCAATGCCACAACACACATAATAGTTGATTTAATTTAGATTATCGACAACCACACAAAGTGGTACGCTCAACCTAAACACAGTAAAAGTCAAGCGAAGAGTTCAGTTCAACTTACAGTGCGTCGATGTTCAAGTCAGATGCTCCAGAGATTGTACAGCATTGCCAAATGAATATATATATAGCCTATATATATATATATATATATATATATATATATATATATATATATATATATATATATATATATATATATATATATATATATATATATATATATATATATATATA
>PNEQ01042955.1:0-61155 GCA_003012365.1 Medauroidea extradentata | reverse complement strand
CAGTATTTCTAACAATGACAATGTACAACCTTATCAGTCCGAAGTGGTGATGGCTCACCATGTGCTGCGCAGCACCCCGAGTGCACCGCTGTCTTCACTCTTGAGGTCTTCTGTTCGACTCCCGTCGCGCACCTCCTCTTCGCCTGTCAGCCCGCCGCAGCAGTCCTCTTGTATCGTCAACACTGCTCCGCAGGTAGCCCCCTGCCGCCTCACAGTAGACTTTGACGTCACCAAGATGTCTTCAGCAGTCTCTCTCCACAGGCGTAGCACCTTCCTCTAGCACTTCCAATAGCGAACTCTTCTCAAATGTGCCGATTCTGTGCTTTTATACTAGCCCAGACAGTCGGTTATTCCCCGCATTACAGGGGTCTAAAAATAGATATTTCATCATGTTTCGGATGTGCTTGAAGTCACGTCGGCCGCCCTCGAAGGGTTAAGACGCAGTTGGGACAGGTATCTATGACGTAGGTTCGGCGGTTTTCCCACTATGAGCCACCCGGGCTTTGAGTCATCGGCCAGCCTTCAAGGTGTTACGAAACAGCCGCCGACCACTGGCCTCCAGGAACATGGCACGCAACAGTATGTTGTTAACAAACAAAGAACATATAGCCGTCGGTTAGAATTTGTTACTTCGTACCAAATTAAAAACAAACAAAAATTGCCATATAGATACCTCATGAAAACAGATATATTGTATATAGTACGGTAGCATGTTACATTGTTTAAAATTAATTTTCTAATCTGTTAAACTCCGAAGACCGAAAAGTCTGACCCTTTTAATGTGTTTTACTGTAGCTGTGAATTTATTTATTGCTCCTGTAAAGTCAAACAAATGCTGACACGATGTTCGTTTACAACAGCTAATACTGACATTAATTTTTATTAGTTTTATTGATTTTTCTACAAGTCAGCAACAATCTGTCACAATGGCGTATGTCTGAACAACTGTTTAGTTTATAATTTGGATTTGGGAAGTTGAAGTAAATATATTTTGGTTAGCACATTGAATTGAACATTCCTGCAGTGTCAGAAATATTCATTCATTTCCTTGATAGTATAGGCCTATATTTAGGCCTGGGATTTGCAGCTGGGTGCTGTGTTTGGTAGCGATAGGATATGCTAGGAGTCAGGGCAATCAGATGGTAGCATAGGTGCGTGCGCAGCCCGCCACGTGCTGCACTCTGGGGGCTCGTGGCGCAATTCGGAAGCAGTTCTGGACTGGCCAGCTGAATTTGATGTTGAACTGTGGTGCGAAGTAGTCGGCTTGACGTTAAACAGGTGGTTGCAACGTGATGTTAGACGCACGCGAGTGAAATGACTCTCTGTATTGCACAGTCGGCGAACGAAAGTTTCGTTTGCACGGAAATGTGTGGTTTTCGCAGCTGGATAAACGTATTTGTATTGTCGGCATTTGTGTTGTTAATTGCTGCACAAGAAAAAAATTCTTGTTGCATTAGAGTCGCGCATTGCGTTGCTATTTGACTGTGGATGTCGCGGGTTGCCACTGTTTCGACTCGTGGGTTTTGTTATTAAGCACGAGCGCCTGCGGACTAGTGAGTCAGCCGACTGAGGCCAGTATTTATACACGACTTTAGAAAGACAACCAACTGCTATCCCCATAGAGAAAGCATTGGTGAGCAGTTGGTTGACATTCGAAATCCGTTTGTAGATATGGCCCTAAGGGTCGTAACTATAAACGGCTTTCAAAAGACAACCAACTGCTTATCCCATAGAGAAAGCATTGGTGAGCAGTTGGTTTGTTGGTTTATAGATACGGCCCTTAGGGCCGTATCTATAAACGGCTTTCGTATGACAACCATCTGATATCCCTATAGAGAAAGCATTGGTGAGCAGTTTATAGATACGGCCCTAAGTCTTTCTTGGTGGATGAAGTATTATATGTTACCTATTTTGCACTGTTTCAAACACTATGTGGCTACTATGACACAATTTCTGAAGCGCGATTAGGCGTTGTAGTTGTTCCTATCGTATTTCGCCTCTGGTGTGTGACGAATTACTTGATATTGCAATTGTTACGAGTGCTTGCTGCTGAAGTAATTCCGATGTTAACGTAATTACACTGCAAGGCTTTTACTAGGTGAATGGGGCATGGATTGGCCCTATTTGCGCGTGTTTTCGGCTGTCTACTGGGCCTAAGTGAAGGGCCGTTTTCGACTGCTGCGGGTGCCTTTTGGTGGGCATTTTTGCACATGAGATTGATCACTGCTCATTCAGTTATGGAGTCGACATATTTGTTTGTGAACCAAATGTGATCGTCCTGATTCGGAAATACAGTGCTCTTGAGATACTCCCTACGGTATTTAACACTTTACTCTGCTGTTATGCTGCCGCTAACTAGAGTGTGCCATTTGTTATTTGCTGTAAAAAGTAACGTTAAATTACTTAAAATAATTTACAACTCTGTGACTTTCTAAACAAGTTGTTAGCTTTTATGTACTTTAAAGTTGAAGTGTTGAAATAGAATCCATTTCGGAATTTGCCATGCGTAATATTTAATTTGCTAGGTGTTGTAATTTACAAACGTAATACTATGTTGGGTAACTACATGAGACTTATGTTATGCTCTGTTTTGTGTCAAAATCCACAATTTTAATAAGTTGTTAGTGTGTCGTGTATCAAATGAATTACAGTGTATTAAATTGTGGATGCCAAGTTGAGTGGTTCCTTTTTGTTCAATGAATGCACACCTTTATTTGAATATCTTGAGTTTGTGTTGAAGTTGATTAATTTGCCATTAGAGCAATCCTTTGCTTAATCTACACTTTGTAACGTCTTCTGGTAAGGCCTGCTTGTGGCACAGAAGGCGTTACAACATGAAAATAAGGAATTCAAAGTTGGTGAGGGGTGTTATGAGTTAAGAAAAGGATAGTGCCGGAATGAAAGGAAGGGGGAAACAGTAAATCCTTGAGAAAACCTACCGACCAACGACTTCTTCCGGCACGAATACCACACGCATACATTTTGGTTCTCGCCACCGGGAGTTGAACCCGGTTAAATTTATTAGTACATTTTTATAAGTTTTTTTTAATAACGGCCTATAAATAGCTAAGTCCTAGTCATCGCTCCATTATACAATTATAAATGTAGGAAATGATCCATGTGAAACTTGACTAACAGATCAACGCATTTTCTTAGCGAGTGGACTTGAGATCATTGTTTAAAACTATATGTCTCATTGTAAACACTTATGCAGGAACTTCAAACTTAATAATTAATGTTCTTATTTGTTCGATATTTTCTTGTACAAAGATTTATGCAAATATTGAGAGGTATGACTGCCAGGTCCCTCAGAGTTACTTCTTAAATTCACCTAAAACATTAGTTTACGTTAATATATATATATATATATATATATATATATATATATATATATAAACAAATCAGAAACAGTGGCGCGTGCGTATATGATACCCTAAAGCAATCATACTTAAACTAAAATGATAAAATAAAATAAATCATGCAAGCATTATTACAATTATTTTTCGAGTTGTCTTCAAATTGGTTATACACTATTAGATCATAAAGCCGTATAGGCGTAGTTTAAGATTAAAGTAGTAGACTATAAAAACTTACCTTTGAAATATCAGCGTTATCATAGTGATGGGACTCACAATGCTTAAAAAAACTTGTTAACACATTTATTGTAGACTACGTAGCAAAACTTTGCTTTCGCACAGCCTAAACTGAAATATTGTATCAATTAAATGCGTAAGTAATAAACAGTCATGGGTAGGCCAATCGCCCAGATCTGCTTTAAATAATTTTGTTGATTAACACATATGAATAAACAAGTGCACTTTAATGACCGGTAAATATATAGGCGTAGATCTTCTGGCCTTTTCTTTTGGAAATATGCAGGCCTACATTTTTACAGCTGACATTCGAAAAAGTTCACGTGCAGTTGATATTAACCACTTACAAGCTTTAAAAAAACATTAAACACGGAATTTTTCGCACAAAAAATAATTTGTTGTGTCGGCGCCTTGAGGAAGCATATATACATTTAGGACAACAACAAGAACCGTAAGTTTTTACCCACCCATTTTGTTAAAATAAGAGGTAGTTAACAATTTTTTATTTCTTATAGCACTTTTCTCTGGATGGATTGCCTGCTTCTTACTTAGCAATTTTTTTTCTTCTAGAAAGGCCGCGCTGTTACTACAAGTTCTCGTCTCCCGAAACACACCTTAATATCCCGTTGTCTTTGGCGATTACAGGCCGTGTATTTTAATCCCTGCATTGCAATATATTACAATTAAATACACGCACAAAATATTAAAATATCACCTTACCAGAATCACAAACGCACACGAACACACGAGAAGCTCAAACACTTGCAAATGGCCGTCCTTTGTTTTCATTGCAGGACGTCATAATATCCCATTGGCGATTACAGGCTGGGTTTCATGATCCTCACATTACAATATATTAATTATACGCGTAGAGTATTAAAGAAACACATAATAAGAATCTCAAACACACACGAACGCGGTCACTTTTCACACTCGCAAACGGCTGCCCTTAGTTTGAGTTATAGGTCAACTGGTAACAGCGCGGTTATTTGTAAATTAACTATAAAATTACGCGATTTGAATTGAATAAACTAATGCTGGATACGGAGCCGTGCTACTATATTACTTTCCTCCAAAATGCCAACTTACTTTTCAAGTATAATACACACTACTTTCAATGTTAGCAATGGAAGATAAGCTGATTTGTAGATCAGGGCTACCACTACTGCTCCATCAGGCCATACGATCACGTCCTGTTGTTTTAAATAGTATATTATTCTGCCACGTCTTTGGCACGTGTTAAAATATTGGAAGCGTCGGCTATCAAACACGGAATTCTTACATGGGATAGACAGTAAAATAGTTTTTTTGGAAGACTTTTTTCGTTGATAAACATAATCACATTTGCAAAAAAATTTAGTTATGAAAATAAAATTCAGTGCCATGCACTCAATCCAACATATAATAACAAACATGGTTAATAATAACCATAATTTTGTGTTTTTATTTGAGAGATTTTACAAGAGGTGACCAGGCTGATATACTGGAAGTAGGTTACAGGTAAAACATTTAAATAATATATTTTCAATGTGATGCATATTATTTTTAAGATGAATATTTAAATTTATATTTGGTGAATACCTTGCAATCCGATTTACATCATAAAAAAATAATTTCATTATACTTTAAATTATTAAACCCAAAAATACTCTCATTCGTAACAATTAAAATAAACACTGTCTAATGCCAGGTTTACATAGTATTTTGGCACGCATGTTTTCCTGATTTTAGCTACTGTTTTGTTTAGAGTAGACTTGATTTTAAACGAGAAGCTTTTATTTTCTTTCTCAAAGAAATTTTCAATTCATTTACAAAAATTAAATTTCTCGTGAAAAAGGAACGATTTTCGAAAGTGCTGTACTGACTGAAAGCTTTCCTTTTCATTTTCGTCATCTTCTTTTTTTTATTATTGTTTTCGTATGAACGCCACTTTGGCAAGAATGTTGGTGTTTTCTAAAAGATGAAGGCGGCAGTTAAAAAAAGTATGACAGAGACAGGGAAAGTAACAAAAGTGCAATTAAGGCGGCAGCGTTCACCTTTTATTTTCTCCTTTACGACATGGCATTCTTTGCCGAACAATTGCTACTTTAGACGACGCGAATAAAGCGCAGGTTCGTAATAACTCAGAAACTTTGACGCGAGCGTTATTTGGCCAGCTCTGCCATTCGCAATAGCGCCAACCCGCAGCTTATTAAATTCCCTTACGTCTTTTACTGCTTCCGTCAAAATTACACGAAAATAAATAACCAAGAAGTCAGTCAACTAGAGTTTCCCGCATGCTTTACGCTCATGGTACAAATGTAAAAGAACCCTTAACAGTTATCCGCTTTGTGTCACTCGTCAGCTAGACTGAGTTTCAGTGGCTACGTGGCAAGTTTACTATCGTTTGTCGTGTGGCTCAATGTGTGAAGACAAGCCAGTTTATTAAAAACAATACACCACGTGGTCACGTGGTTTCGGTCCACATTGTAAATCTGAATTCGTGAATATTCACTGATTCACGCTGATGGGTGGACCAGTTTCGACGATGATTTGAATCAGCGAAAATAGTTACTGTTTAATTAGTGAATAATCACTGATTTCCTTTAAGAGTGCCAACATCTCACAAGTGAATCAGTGCATTTTCATTGTTATTTTCAATTGACTTCAAAGAACAATTTTCACTTATTGAATAGGTGAAAAATTACTCTAATATCTGTGGACGTTCACTAATTAACTTGTGGGATGTTGGCACTCTTTATCGGAATCAGTGAATATTTACCGATTTCATAGTGATTTCTCACTGATTCAATTTTTGAATGTGTTCCATTCATCGGCGTGAATCTGTGAATATTCACTAGTTCAGATTTTGAGTGCATGAATTGCGTTTCAGTTCATTCACTTACCGCAACAATTTTCAGCTTTGCAGTACACTTCCTTCAGTTTTCCTAGAATGAAAACAATTTCATACGTAGGTGTAGTTGTTTTGAACCGAAATAACGTAACCACATAGTGTGTTAATTTAATAAACTTTTTTTTTCACTTTGCGCAACACGACAAACTTGCCAGGTGGCATCATAAAATACTGTGTTTTCTATAAAAAAAAATTTACGCGCATCATAGTTTTAGTTTTAATATTCGAGCTCAAACTCACATTCAGGCGAGTCGCCGACATAAAGTCTGCACGCCTAAGTGCAGTGCGCATAGAGGCGATGTGACTAGTGAGGAGTGAACAATTTTCGGCCGTAGTTACCGCGCGGTTTAGACTTATTGGGCGCTTTTTTGTGCGTTTGAGGCACGGACACGAGGAAAGCGATAAGTCGAATATAACACGTCCATAAAAAACCTCATCGCCTCTAGGCGCAGAATACTAAACAAGCGCGCAGTGTTTTCATAGAAAGTGTTTTAAACGTGACTTAAAACGATGACCATGATATTTTATTTGTGGAAATTATGTTGTAAGTAAAGACCAATGCAGGTTTCTATGAGTTTATTTTACGATTACGATTTACTTTTCCTCTGCTACAGCAACGTGAAAGAGTCACACCTTTGAAGAGATTGTAAAGCAGGTTTTTCATTATCTGACAGGATATCTTAAATGAAAGAATCACGGTTTGATGAGTATATTATGTTCGTAGATAAACACTTCGGAAACATTTTTAATGGATGCTCTAGAAAAAATACTACAGGCCACGGTCGTAGAAGAACAGGTCTGGACACTAGCCTATCTAACAATGTAATTTGCTTGACCTCCTTGTTGTTTGACTGCAGTTAACCAAGTTACCGAGAATGTTGTGCTTTATGGTGCTGTAATTCGAGCGGTCGGACTGAAACTCCGTCCACTTTTTTCCATTGTTAAATTTATAAAGTAAATAAATATTGCTGGAGCCTTTTCTTAAATTTGTGAGCGAAGAAAGTATTTCATAAATTGATAAAAATTACGTTTTGATAAATTGTTTATCTTAGAGGAAAGGAAGTGGGCGGAGTTTAGTCCGACCGCCCTAACTGATGCGTCAATAAAACACAATATTCTCGGTAACTTGATGAGCTACAGTCAAACAACAAGGGGGTCAAATATCCAGGCGAGTGTCCAGACCTGTTCTTCTACGACCGTGCTACAGGCTGACTCACGCGGAAGGTCCAATAACTCTTATGGTATGTTAGGAAATATAACCACAGTCTGGTAAAACTCTGTATCCACAATACTTGCGTTCACTTGGCTTAGGGATTTACTCATTGCCGCTGATCTATATTAAGTTATTTTAGTGATCGTGGTGTATGAAAAACTGAACCACTATTCTGACGTATTTTCTAGAGTATTTCGCCGTATCGCTAAAAATTCACAATAACACGAACATTTTAAGAACGCAACGCAAAAATAAATAAAAACATAAAATGAAGCCTGAAATAGCGACTGTGAAAGTTATTTGGAAATATGTTTACGTATGGTGGGGAATGGAAGACAATTGTAATAATTAGTGTTTGGTTTCGTTTTTCATTACATACCAATTTCTTAACTATTTGTATGCAGTGTACTGGTTAACGTAGCTAATTCCATCTTTCCTTTCTCTTTGCTTTATCTAGCCACTATTGTTAATACTATAGTACAATAATAGAAAAGTCATTAAAATGAATGTAATTTGAATACCAGCTGTTTGAACGTATTTCTTGAATGATATTAGTTGCTGAGATTTTTAAAGTAATTTTTATTTTTAATTACAAAGGGATAAAATTCACTTTAAACAAAAACAGAACTAATTTGTTTGGATATTCTCTTCAGTTGTAAGCGGAAACTCACAGCCAGTAAATTCAGTGCGAGCAAATCAGTACAAAAATAATAAAGATGCAAAAATTACACAGACTTGCACAGCTTCTATTAAATCAGCTTAGTGTAAATTATGGTGGGGATGTTGGATGTTCGTAAATATAATAAACCATCTGACTATATATATATATATATATATATATATATATATATATATATATATATATATATATATATGCAAATTATTTTTATTTCTTGCACGGTTTGAAGCCACGTACTCTTCTTTTTACTGTTTTTGCGATAATTTTTTTTATATTAAACGAGAGCAGATACAGAAAATCTGTTGGCAGTTTTGTTGACAAAGTTTTTTTTTTTTCGGTGATAGCACTTTTTTTTTCAAAACAATAAAACTATAAGCTTTCGACTTAAAAGTCAAATAACCAAAATGTCGTCAGTTACGTAATTAGGCAAAACCATAGTATTTACTACCTTGAAAAAATCAGGCAATATAGAGAAGACGATTTTAAACAAAACTGCCACATAGACTTGTGATACCTGCTCAAGTTTCGGCGTAAAAAAACAATATTGCCAAAAAGTAGAAACAAAGGCGCATGATCTTAATCTCAGGGAATAACTGACATTTAATATCAGGGAATTGCTCGGAAGAACGTTAGCGTCGTAAAAAAATATAATACTAATAATAAGTCGTATTTCCGAGCTGTTCCAGACATCCGCTTTCCTTGCTGACGTCAGGGATGTACGCCGGACGCTGTTTTGTGACGGGGACGTCCTTGCACGCCTGTCGCGTTCTTTTAGCGTCAGGGCGACGTTTGTAGCCAGTCAACCCCACCCTTTCTTTCCTCGGAGGACAGACTATGTAGTGAGGCCCGGCGCCGTGCCGTTCTTATCGACGCTGGTCCATCCTCTGGTCGGATGGACGCTGGCAGTTCCGGCGGGAGAGGTTTGGACGTGGGCAGTTGGTTTTTGTCGTCCAGACACGGGGACAATGGGTTGGGGGGTGGCCACGCGAGATACGTCAACTGCACCCGAGACGCATCCCCTTCCCCGCGTACCCCCATAAGAAAGAAAAAAAAACTGTTTTATCTGCACATCCCCCTTCCCCTTACCATCAGCGGCGGATAAGAAAAGTTTTGTTGCATGCCGGCCAAGCGACGTGTCGTCACAGCAATGACTCGTCCCTTGCGTACATTTATGGTCGCGCTTGGTGATGGAAGCGAAATGTCCAAAAAAGGGTCAAAGGGGTGTACACCCCTACCTCTTCGACCTACCAAAGGTGACCGAGGTGGTGTAGTTGTAAGGTCACTCTCGACTCCAACTTTTTCGATCCGTGTTCGCTGCCCGGTTGGGTCGCACCTGTGTTTCGCATGCGGGAAGCGTAGCGGAATTTGTTTGCCGGCTGATTTTCTCCGAGCTATCCCGTTTATAACATTCTTTATAAAGAATACTTCGGTAGATTTTCCACACTCGCGTCCTCTGCCGAAACACACGGTGTTTAAAAGGCTTGCTGTTTAGGTGGGATCGCACTACTGAGAACAGAAAAATATTACCTATACATTTATTCCCTAAAACGTCTCTGGCAAATTAACATAACTCATATTTAAGCTGAATCCTTTTGTAAATGAAATATCTAAGCTATTAAATAATACTCTCTTATTTTCTGCTGGTTTTCATGCCTTTCATTTTAATCAACAACAAAACAACCAAGGATAAAATACTATACATAGAGTAACACTCACATTGCCTTCTGAATTGTTATATTTATAAAACATGACAATAATTTGAAGACAATCGCTAGATATTATTATTTTAGCTCATTTACATTACACAAATGCCTTCGGTATTATTCACCAATTTTATAGGTGGTTCAGAATGAAGGGAGAACTTTTGAAACTGTACTTCCTTTTTTATTTTTCGATTACTTATGATTTACTCCTACATTTTAATATATAAACCAAACTTCCTGGCAATAAAGTGTGTAAAGATCGTTCCGGATAAAGTGAGCACTAAAGTTTTAACCTTTAAAATATAATAACTAGCCGTTACTGCATATAATTAAACATTGATAATAGTTGCCATATTGCTTGTACTGTTGGCAGCGAAATTACGCAATATAGTTACATGAATTTTACTATTTAAATACATCAATACTGAAATAAAATCAACAAAATTGGTCATATTTGTGTTTTATATAGTTAATAAACTTTTTTCATTAATTTATATAGGTTCCTACCTACTGCACAATTTATCTTACGCGCGCAAGCATTAAGGGGCGTGTCAAGAGAGGTTAGACATTTCCCGTCGTTCGCTGTTACGCGCGGAACGATACGAAATGGCTGAAAATAGAATTTCAGCAGAGATTTTCTGAATACTTTTTTAAATAGGTTCCTACCTACTGCACAATTTATCTTACGCGCGCAAGCATTAAGGGGCGTGTCAAGAGAGGTTAGACATTTTCCGTCGTTCGCTGTTACGCGCGGAACGATACGAAATGGCTGAAAATAGAATTTCAGCAGAGATTTTCTGAATACTCTCTATAGATCAAACTGACTTGGGAGTCAACACCTGAGGTAATAATTTATTTTTTCTCAATTATTTTTGTACAAAGCGGTTTTTTCAAATGCTTATTTTATCACGAGCCACTCATACGCATTCCCTTATGACTCTGAAAAGGCGAAAATGAATTCATAACTTCAAAATAAAACATAGCAAATTGCGCCATCGATATTGGTCAGTTGTAACGGATTTGTTAATCTATATATATAAAAATGAAAGGTGACTGATTGATTGACTGACTGACTGACTGACTGACTGACATATCAAACTGCAGCCCAAACCACTGGACCTAGAATCGTGAAATTTTTTGTGGGGGTTCCCTTCAGGTCGTAGGCGAGCACTAAGAAGGGATTTTTCGAAATTCGACCTCTAAGGGGGTGAAAAGGGGTGAAATGTGTTTCCGAAGAAACGTCGATATAGCTCGAACCCGACGGCCTATCATCGTGATTTTGACTTTAATAGGACACTCGTAAAAATGCATAATAGCCAATTAAAGGATTTTTCGTAGTTCAACTTTTAAGGGGCTAAAAAGACGTTAAATGTGTTTCCAATCAACTATTGATATCTATCGAACCCTTTGGGATAGAGAGTTGATATTCACTTCAAAATATTGCTTACGTAAATCCTCAAAAAGTTGTTTTAGGTTTTTTTGAAATTCGACCCCCAGACAGTAAAAAGGGGCAAAATGTGTTTTTAATGAATCGTCTTTATCTTTGAAACACAATTGGCTATCGTCGTGATTTTAACTTTAATTGGTTACTTTTACAAATGTCTACGGCAGGATTTTAAATCGTTTCGAAATTCTTTATTTAAAGGGGTGAAAATACGTGAAATGTGTTTTCGATTATCCTTCCATATCTATCGAATCAATCGAGATATCGAAGAACTCTTTGCTTTAAATTGGTGCTTTTGTAAGAATCCCAAGTACCATTTAAAATATATTTTCCGAACTCGGCCCTAAACTGGTTAAAAATGGGGTAATATGTGTTTTCGACTCTCATTCGATATATATCGATCCCATTGTTTTTTATATAGAGACGTGATTTTTGTTTAGGATTGATGCTTACTCAAATACCTAAAAAGTAATTTCAGGAATTTTCGAAAATCGCCACCTAAGGACGTGAAAAGGGGTAAAAAGTGGTGAAAAGCGTTTTCAATTAATCGTCTATTTATCTTGAACCCAGCGGGCTAATGGTGTGTTTTTTACGTCCACGAGATACCAATAAAGTATTCTAAAACGTGATTCAAGGGTTTTTTCGAAATTTACTCTCTTAAGTGGTGAAAAGACCTTGAACTTGTTTTAGATAAATCCTCGATGTATATCGAACCCGTCGAGATATACAATTAATTTTTGCTTCAGGATGATGATTACAGAAATTACCGTAAAACAGTTTTCAGATTTTTCGAAATTCGATTTCTCAATGCGGTGTAGGGGTGATATGTGTTTTTTTAGTGAATGATCGATTTTAATTCAACTGGACGGGCTAGCGATGTGATTTACACTTCAGTTGGATACTTATACAAATGTCTAAGATGTAAATTTAAAATATTTCGAAATTCGACACCCAAAAGGGTGAAAAAACACAAAATTTGTTTTCCATCAACCCACGATATCTAACCAGTAGCGATATTGAGGTGGTGTTCGCGTCAGAGCGATGCTTACGTAAATATTTAAAATAATATGTATGTATTTTTTTTATTTGTAAGAAACGTAATTATTAAGAATAAAACTTAGTTGGTCAATAATCAAGGCAGACGATCCGAAAAGCAGGAACGAGCAGCGAGAAACAACTTGTACAGGAGTTTCACTACAGTAACCTATCGAGACGTAGTGTGTACAACCTCTATGAGCCCAGGACACAGATATATATCTATATATTTTTTTTTTTTCAATAAATTTTATTTTCATGAATTATTTCGACGTTTACGTGACGCAGTTGTTTGTCACTCAGGTCTAAATTCCGGGAAGTTCTGGGCTCGAATTCCGTTCAAAGCTGCGTGCAAACGTTCAATTCTGACACACAAAAACTACAAGGCAGATCGAATTAGTGCAATTTACCTGTAGTCTTTAAAAGGGGTAAAATTGCAGTTCGCTTTCCACTTAGGTTCCTCTACAATATCAGCTGACATATCGTCGGTATACTGCCAAAAGTGATTAAGTCATAAATACTATTTCGTTTAAAAACAGTAATAAATTATAGATATTAACAAAAATGTGGTATGTTACTATACTGTGACACAACAGTACGAAACGACGAATAGACTTTAAACTTGGGCAATTGTTCCTAGCATTTTTATAATTTTATATCATTTTGACTTTGTCACTTTTGGCAGTAAACCGACGATATATCATCTCACCAATCACAGGTTTGGGGCACCAAATACGTTTCCGCGAAACCTTTACCCTCAGAAATTTTGTAATGTCAATAAATTTAAAGTGAATGTTTTGAAAATATATAATTGAGGGCACCGTCGCCAAAGGTAATTAATTACCCCACAACGTCAAATAGGCAGGGCTATAAATAAGGCCCAGGCGAAGTCGCTGTTAGTGGCAGGGACAAACTTAAGACTGCTTTTCGCGTGGACAGCTATAGCTACTTATTCTGCTGCAGAATTTGTTCAAATAGCCGCTTGGACATTCTAACACTTGATGACTGAAGTACCAATCTTGTGTACAAAGAGGTTTTTAAATTAAAGTAAATATTATCAGTTACGAATAATACTCGCGAGCAAAGCCGCGGGGGACTGCTAGTTAATACATAGATAATGTATTTTACTACGGCGGTTTCTAAACAACCTAAATATACTAAAAATCAATATTTTCCACTCGGTTAACAACGCTCTACCTTGTCCACTTTATCGAGATATGTCAACTCTCCTATGCACCCAAAATTTTACAGGAAAATAATACCCCACACGGTTAACTGAATAAAACGACAGTAATGTTTTTTTACGCTTAAGGCTGTTGTGCACCAAAAAATTCGTAATTCTATAATGTAACCAAACACATACCAACTCTTAAACATTGCAATAACATTAATTTCCCAGAAATATTATATTTTTCCATTACATAGTGCTGGTACAATTGCGTGTCAAATTATCGATTTGACTGTTTTCGTTACTTTCCAAAGTAAAAACTATTAAAACGATACTAATGAAATACTTTATATTGAAAGTAAGTGTTTTGAGCTACATAATGACACAATTGTAATTTTGAGTAAAATCTGTTTGTATTAAAAAAAATATTGAATGTGACTAAATTTTTAGTATTTATTAAAAAAAAGTTAGCGTGAAAAATAGAATGTATCATTATGTAGCTTAGTACATATGCTTTCATATTATTATTTCATTCATGTCGTTTGAATGATTTGTACTTATGGTAAGTGGCACGAAAAGTATGGAATGCAGAAGTTTTTGATTCATGGGAAATTACTATTAACGTAACGTGTGTGTGTTTGGCAGCGTTTGGTATTTATAAAATTACGATTTTTTTGTACAGAACGCCTTTAAGTTAATTAGTGACACCACATATTGTTTTTACTATAAGTTTTCTTGAGTAAAGCCTATACACAATAGAATAGTTTAAAATTTGACTTTACGATTCCGCTACTTTATGTATTTCGTCAATACACAATTTGTGAAGTTAAAGAAACGACAGTTGAGAAACGAATTGAAATCTGCTTTTTGAAACGGATATATTGTGATGTATACCATTATATAGTTATCGTAAAAGCAAATCACGTAGATATTTAAATAAACGCAATTATTAATATTTTTCCGTTTATTATAATATTTTTTCAGAACAAAAGCAATCCCATATATTGACGCAACTTTAAGTTCATTGATGGATACTTCTCTAATGCTACTTACAATGTTTTTCGAATGCATTTAAGAAAAAACTCTTACTTTTTCACGAAATCCCAATACTGGAAAACAAAACTGTACTCAGAAATAAACATGTTTTGTTCTAGCATACATAATCAGCTGGTTCTTTGTAAACGGCTATTTGACTTTGACTTTAGGTTTCAGTTTATCGGAAACGTAAATTCAAAGATACTTGACTTTAGCTTTGGCGACACCATTGTGTACGGCTCAATAAGACGTCGTGTATTGAAAGCTATCGTAAAGTCAAATGATAAAGTAAAATGCTAAAGTTTTCAATTGTGTATAGGGCTTAACACACTGAATACCAATCTCATGCACGCGTTGTACTTAAAGGTGAAGACGTAAATTTTTCCCTTATTACTCGCGTGCTTTCAGATTCAGCGGTAACACAATCACATTATATTCATATGTAAATTCTAAGTTCTCGTGTCTGTATATCAGCACGTGTGTTTTCTATAAATATCACTTGTGAAACGTATACAGAACAGCAATGAAACCACCCATTTATGCTGAAGTTTTATGTTTTATTATGTCATAGTTTTATACATAATATGTTTTGAGCATTTAAACATTTGTGGAAACTATTTTCAATAAGTCCAAATTAATTTTTTTTCGACAAAATTATAAATTACGGAAATACATATTTTAGGATATTTCTTTTCGAATCTTTCACATGGCATTTTAAGACGTAAGTTGAATCGTTAATACGATTTTGCTTCGCTTAAATTGAACAAAAATATATATTTGAAAATTTCTTTTTTGTAGTTTAACAACATAGGCCATGACAAACTGTATTCTTGTGGACATATGCCTTTGCAATGTTATGTATTCCTCAATAATACAGTTTGTCATTCTGCCCCACCGCAAGAAACATTCAAAGACATTAATATGGGCCATATATTTTTTTTTTGTTTGATAGATGTGTTTTTTCTTTGACTTTCGAGATAACATGTGACGTTTATTCCCTGTTTGTGCATATTTGATAGGAATATTGGTATTTTAGTGCTTAGCAAAAAATAATGTATATTTCACGTCTTTGTCATTATGGATGAATTTTTTTATTTTCAAAAAGAGAATAATCATAATTTTCAAGAAACGTATTACATAAATTTTTGCTGTGCGTGCATATTTTTCACTTATCTGTTCAAAGCAACTTTTTACAACAATTTGCAAAGATTCAACCAATGAATACGATTGAGTTCTGCTGAAATATCTGTTTAAATATGAAATTGATTTAAACTACTATAGATCGCAGGCTTTCGCGGCCGTTATCTGCATTATCTTGGTTTGCGGGTTGGTCCCCGACTCCGACTACCTGATGATGGCAGCTGCAACGACTGCCGAAACGTCGCAAGACAATTTCCAGACGCGGCTCACACCGAGAAGCCAAGAAAATCTTTTAAACTAATTATTTTTTTGATTGACATAATTCTTAATGAAATATAAATTTGGCAGAGCACTTAGGCAGTGAAATGCGTTTAAAGTCTTTTTGTTTAACTTAAAAAATACAATAAATCTTATAAGTGAGATTTCCATGTTATCGCAAAGTTTTGTATTTATTTATTTCTTAAATTTCTGTCACTTGGTCATATTGTATAAAGTACTTAATTTTGAAGCTATTTTATTTTGTAAATCAGAAATGACGTACTTATTTTCAGAAAATAACTGTTTAATGTTGCAAAACAGGTAACAAAATAATTTTAATGGTAATAATACGTTTTGCTCGTTTGGCAAACACAATACAATTAAAAAATAATATAATTTGGTTTGTAGAGTTAAATTAGTTTTTTGTTCAAGAAAATGCGACCCTTAAAATCGTAAATCATAAGAAAGTAGCTTCCTTCACGAGGTTTGCGTGACTTATACAAACAGTGTGATGAAAGAAGGAGATACTTTAGGAAGAAAAAACTCCCGCACATTGCAAAATTTCCTTCCGAGTGGAAGAAGTAAAACATCTAACAAAATAATATTTTGCTGACAGTACCATCGCTCCTTTGAGCACTCTTATTTGACTTGCAGGATTTGTTAATTATCAGAAATAAAGCAGACATCACGTCTCAACGCTTTCAGAGGTAATTAAACACTGAACTTTCAATGTCCAAACAACTTCTGGTCTTAGTTAAACTTCCCTTTGGCAACAGATTTCTCTCCAGGATTTGCTCGCGTTCGCATCCGCAGATGCTAATTTCCTACCCTGTTTACACCCTTTGATGTTATGCAAAGTGGTACGAACCAGGAAAACAGAAGAATATCTCCTCCCGAGCAGTTTTAGTTGACTCAGGTTAATAATTACAATATTTTTGTTTATCTTACACTTGGGGAAAACTTAAAAGCACCACCTACTGTGCGCTTCAAATACGGTGTAGTGTGTTCGTAAATACGTTTAATTTACGAAACTTTTCCACGTGTGCCCATTCAGTTTATATGCGAAAATAAAATACACTTCAAATTATGACGGACGGGGGTTTCAAAGCATCATGTCAATTAGAACAATCATTTCGGAGCCCCTCAAAATAGTTAAAAACAACATTTTCAGCTTGAAAAACTACTCTAGAACCATGCTTAAAATGTTTTATCATTTAAACGATAGCGTCGCCACTGAAAGTGTCAGTCAAGCGAGTGATCTACCGTAACACTCCACTCCTCTTCAGTGCCTTACGCTTAAGGCGATACCACACCACATGAGCCGGTCAACATCGCCCTTCGTGCCGTACTATACGAAAACAATATGTCTAGGCAAGATCTGGTTAGATCTGAAATTGGTCAGATCTGGCATCGGTGATGGAGAAATATACACTTATTCGTATCTGGCCAGTTTCAGATATAATTTTTTTTCCATCTGGAGTGCCTCTTTCACACAAACACATTGCCAGGAGGTAGGTGCCTTAAGACTGGCTCTTCATAATGATGCAACACACGTGTTTCAGTTCAAGAATTTTGTCTTTTAAATCGTGACATAAATTAAGAAGGACAAATAAAATTTGGAGAACGCACTTTCTTCTTGTATGATGAGACGTAGAGAGGAAGTTTGTGGTTAAAATTCCTGGAAAAAATTTAAGATAGACGACTACGCCAGCATGGAGTCAATTGTGATTCTTTGGACTCCCAGGGGCAAACAATAATAAATGAGGAGTCAAGAATTATGTGAACAAGTTTAAAGACATTCGTGTCAAGAAAAACAATGACAAACTGTAGTGTTTTCTTGGATGCACGCCATTTCTAGCAAATGTTGCAGAGTATCAGGTAACCGACAGTCATATGAAAGTGCTAAGCGCAAGAAATTTACAGAAAAAAACCACTGTAACAAACCAATTAAGCCAGAAGTCATCAAACATACGACTTGTTCCGCAATAGGAACATAGTCGGTACAAATGGAGACTATAAAACACATATATTGTCGTCGAATGGAGCCGAATATTATTGTCTGTTTGTTTCGCGGTTTTGTCTATTTTCATTTTGTCACTGTATTTTATTTGTGCTGTCCTCATTGGATTTGTCCACCGTTGTCCGCATTTTTGCGCACCTTTTTAAGGGTGTTTTTATGTTTTGTCTTTTCTTTTCTGATGTTTTCATTACATGCCGACTTTATTCATATTTCGGGATTGTTTTTATATTTGTATACTATTGCCGTTTCTGGTTTGTATCTTCTTTCTTCTTGTAACTGATTTTATTTTGTTTACTTATTCAATGTAACTATGGGTTTTCTGCGACTCAGCAACACTTTCTGGAAATGTCTTGTACCCAGCAAAACACGCCATTCTGTTATATACTCCCATTGCAATTGCAATACATTTAAAGATCGTACATGTACAAATAGTGGAAAAACAAAATTAACATGAATAAAGTAACTAGATCATCAAAAAGGTCTCGTTCCACCGAGACTAGACTAAAAAAAGATTATTCACTAAGAAATACGACCCCACGCAAGAAATATTACTTATAATATTTGGATCATACACGGGTCGTTTCAGGACAGATTTTGTATATTTTGTGTTGTGAAACCTTAAATACAGTAATCCGAAAGTGTGTTTTCAATTTGTCCGCAAATTGAAAATAAAGTGCGTCATGTTACTGTGAAGGTATGCTTGAAAAAATAATTTCCTTATATAAAATATTTGATCAGTAAGCAATATGGAGAGTTTCATTGGTTAACATTAAGTAGTTATTTATTTGTATTTTTTTGTGTTACGTATGTGTTTATATATGGAGGTTGCTTGATATTAACCTGACGATATAGAATGTACGCAACCCGGCAGTACTAAAATATACAGGTAATTTAGACTTTGTCAAAAGCACTGATACCGCCAACCCGAATTGTCTATGTTTATCATGTATGCTCTAGATCTATGTTCTGTATTTCTGCCAGATTGCAATATTTCTCAATCGGCAGGATAGTGTGAAGCATATACACTATAGACACAAAACACGCACACATATGGTCTTGAAAATCGAGTTCAGTTCATAAATACACAGGACAAACTTTTAAGAAGTTCCAACTAAATTTGTTTTTTCCTTTTAACAAGTTCACCAGGTCTATAGATAAACAGAAATTCTACAATTTTGAGAATTTTTCTTGGCTAGTGAGTTTACATATTTTGGTCCCTCCAGAAAATTATTAAAAGTTTGGTTGTAGTATATTGTCAAAATACAGAAAAAGGCGTGGAGTTAAAAAAAAGTTTCCTTGGGCGATGTTAAGTGTTGTCATTAAGATATTTGACGTGTTAAGAAATTAATTTTAAAACAATTTTGTCTTCATAGGTTTAACCACCTTACAGCACATTTAATTTTCTGCTGAATGATGTGAACATTATATTTTGTCTAGCTAAGCAGTAAGTCGTATATAATATAAATGATCTTCATGTTTCTAGGGCCTACAATACACCTTTGACAAGAAAATAAATATAAATGTTACTTTGGCGATAGTTATACAATGCATGGTATAAAGGGAAATATTAGTAATTTCGCAAAGGAATTAATATGTATATATGTCGTGATCTCAGAGTCTCGGTAAATTTTGCTAAAATTCGGTTTTGCACTTTCATACAAAAACGTTAATAATTGTAATGCTCTTTTCAAAAGAAAATATAGGAGGGGTAAACAAATAACGTAATAAAATTTGAATATATTCTAAAATCAATACAATATATTAAATTTCTTTCTGAGCAACGGAAGCCACGTGTTATATAAAGATTAATACGCAACCATGTCTTATTGTTTATGAGGCAATTTGTTATTTAGTTGGCTGGATTTTGTTACACATTATTAAGATACTGCATTACTGGAGCAATTTACTGAGTGTACGTCGTAAGTTGAAATCATTTTCTATGAGGGAAGTATCGGTTTTTGCCTATATACCATGTATTTTATTATTGTCACACCAACGGCTATGTGTATTTTCTTTTAAATGGTGCATTCTATGTGCTTGCAACGAGCAGACTTTTATATTATTTAATTAATTAATTTTCCTTTTCCTTTTCTTGCACGGCTCAAATATACAACATATAATACTGGCCAGACTTTGCGGCAGAGCAGAGTGAGTGAGTGAGATATTTTTTGTCAGCGTTTAGTATCGAGGTCTTCAGCGCTAGTGAGGGATGACATATGAGGTGGGTATGGAGCAGCGCCGGTGTGAAGAGGCGGGGGAAACAGGATATTCCCGAGAAAACCCCCGACCAACGGCATCGTCTGGCACGATTCCCACATGCGAAAATCCGGGGACCGACCCCGCCGGGAACCGAACCCAGATCGCCTTGGTGGGATGCAAATTGTCTGACCATTCGGCCCACGCGGCTTCGCGGCAAAGCAGTTTTATGATACAGGAGTGTAGTTATCTTTAGTATTTTTTAAAAATAAAAGTGGATGGTTTTAATGTGATGTTTTCTTACCGGTGGTAAGACTAACATAGTGTACAATGTCATATGTAAAACTCCAAACCTGTTGCGTTGTATATTAACGAATTTCTACTTTTAAACTCGATTAAGTATAAAGGGACCATTTCTCCCTTCATAAACACTTGTTTAGAAAATATTGCTAATAATGTTTTGTTTACGATGGAAAAAAAAATGATATCACCTTCCTGTCTCTAGAATCTCTCTCTCGCTATCTAATGTGTGTGTGTTGTGTATCAACACTGAACTTCATCAGACTTAATACACATGCACTGTACTACTTAGTAATGTGACTTGACCTTTATATACTACTCATGCCGTGTTCATACTTTTATTTAATTAGTGGCCATTTGAACGTGTTTCGTTCATGAAAGATATCTGAGGAACTATTTCTTTCGAATTTTATCAAACTCTGAACTCTTTTGATTTGTATGTGTTTTACAGACTGTGTTCACGTACTCAAAATGGCAGATATTTTTAAAATTATTATTTCGTAATCTGTTCTTTCGGAACTGTTTATCCACCATTGAATTGATTTAGTAAGGACATTTTATTTAGTAAGGTGGTATTACTTTAGTGCATTGTACTCACGTTATATTTATTTTTCAAAATATATGGCAAATGAACTTATTTGGTCGTACGATATATTCAAGGAATCTTGTTACAAGTGATATCAAATTCAGTATGCATGAAGTTATTCGGTAATTTGACTTTACTTTTGTGTACTTTATTCATGATTTGTTGATATTTTCAAAATAACGTCATTTGAAAAAAATAAGTTATATAAGATGTCTGAGGAACCATTATTTTGGAATCACATAAAATTTGGTTTCACAATAAAATATATAATAGTACTTAGTAAGTCGAATTGAAACTTATACGATTTTTCAAACCATGTGCGTATTTGTTTAATAATGGTATGTTCAAAATATTTTAAGCACCTAAAATATCTAATAGGCCTTTTTTCAAAGTTTTATAGAACTTTGTACCTAAATGGCACCTTCAAATGAAGATAACCCGGACTGTTGTCTTTTAATCCATTTCAGGAGCGAGTTATTCAATATTAGCTGATTTGAAATATTTTTAGGTACTATTTTATAACCGGGTAACAGTTGGACCAATAAAAAGCAAATTTTACACATGTATAGCCTACATTGTCGTATGCAGCATGGTTCCTATCCTACGCTCCACAAAGGTTCATTGAAGAAACAGTTGAAACCTTTTTCCGCTTATTTTACAAGCAATATGTTACTAATATTTTTAAGTCGATAGGGCGAGATGTGAGGGCTAGGGTGCCAGGAAAACTTACCATCGAAGATCTAGATGTAATCTCCAACAAACTAAGATCAAACACGTTATATTACAAATACAACTTTTTTAATAGTGCACGAATGAATTAAGCTAAAATAATGTCTAGTATTGAGAGTCAGTGGACCGGACACGTGAGACATGCTTTCACGTGGTAGGGAGAGTATATTTTCTTGTGTAACAATTAAAAATGTTTCCAAAGCGTTTATCTACGAAAAAGACACACTTAAAAATGTGTCATTATGATTTTAAAAAATTTCGTCCGCTTATTACATATATGCTTTTCAAGATCCTCAAAAGTGCTAAAAATTGCTTTTCTACTTTGCTGTAGCTGAGAAAATATCGATCGTAATCGTAAAACGAAGACGTAGGAACCTGAATAGGACATTACCACAATCTTTCCAGAAATAAAATAACAGGGTCATCGCTTGAAGTCCTATTGGGGAACACATTCTACGAAAACACTGCACTCTAGTTCGCGCCTAGAGGCGATGAGGTGTTTGACGGACGTTATATGTTCGACTTATCACCTTCACCGTTTCCGTGCCTCAAGCGCAAAGAGAAAACTACCGCCCACTAACTATTAAAATACAACATAAGATAAGTAATTTTAGGCAAGGAAAAAAAATGAACAACGTCAAGGATAATTTTGAAGTATGAAATAATCTTTATGGTCCAGATTATGAAATATAAACCACGACAACACTAACAGTATACGAATAGTAGCGAAACAAAAAAAAAACTAACTGCATTAAATTTCAGTAGCGTGGCCTAGAATGGAAAACTAGACAAACTAATCTGGAGGGTATCTGTACGTATATTAGATAGACGGTTTAGTGAGGAAGATAATCAATATTTTTCCAAAATACTTGAGCGAGTAGAAAGGCAAAGATACTAAGCTGCCGGTATAAAGCATTATTCATAGCCGTGGGAACGTAGCTTGTTTTAAAACGGTATTCGCTGCGTCGTTCCGCAGTTGTGTTGTATATACCGACGTCGTCTCTCTTCCGTCGCGGAACTCTGGGACAATGTAAAAAAAACTCTTTCGTAAGTTGGCATTCCGGCAAAAAGTGTCAATGTGCACTACATATTTAGTGTGCGGTAGTACGTATTAAACTAATGTAACACGCGGCTTTAGTCCGTCAGGACCACATCTGGTATTCATATTCACCAATCGTTCGTCTTGATTTGAAAAGATGGGTTGCAATATCGGAATCGAAAAACTAACCAAATAAATTCCTATACGGACGCCCCCACATCGGACAACACTCCCAGAAAAATAACACGAACCAAAAGCTACATCTCTTAACTAAAAAACTTAAGAATTTTACGATCTTGAAGTTAACATTTCGATCAATCATGTTTAGCCTCTCTGGAGTTACTATGGTTACTCTGGCACTCATCACGGAACACATTGTAAACGGTGAAAGTGTTGTTTGTCACACGAATAAGCTTTGATTTAAGTGGGTTTATTGGTGTACAGGTAGTTCGCAATTTCGAACTGTATCAGAAGGTGAGTCAATAAAGACGTTTTTCAATGTTAAATATTCTTTAATTGTTGTCATCGTAGTTTCTCAATGTCGTAAGATGCCGAGAAATTATTAAAGAAAGAAATTGTGTCGTACTTATATATGCACTCAACAAATTGAAGCTTAGGTTAATTTCAATCCGCAATGATAAAAGTTATCGTATTATATATGCTTCTAACGTCTTGTTTAATAAGGAATCGTGTGTATATACATACATACATATATATATATATATATATATATATATATATATATATATATATATATATATATATATATATATATATACACATAAAATTGTTAGACTGTTAAGTCTTTAATCATAAATATGCACGTATTAACTAACCATTATTTTTATGTTCACTTGACATGTATTCTTAGGCCTTTAAAAAAATCGTATTGAGCGTGAAGTGTTCGTATTCGTACTTGTGCAAACCTCAATCATTACACTTTGTTGCGACGTCATGTTGGTACAGTTAGTATTAATTTACTAGGTAAAACATAATTTTAAGATAAATTTTAAGCTGATCTGGACCGTAAGATCAATTAGTAATGGAAGTAACGAAGGGGTGCATTTGAACTCACAGTAATAAACTTAAGAAAAGTGTTTCCACAGTGAAAGTTGTACAGCATTACGAAGAATATTATTTGTGAGTTATTCGTAAAGGTTTTCCTTAATTATTCATGTGTTTTACTTTTCAACTACACAAATGATTTTGTTTTAATAAATGTTTTCGGATTTTTTTGTTTGTAAAATCGCAAGTAATGTATATTACAGATCACAACTAACATTACCTTCGTGATTATCGAAGAAAATATTTAGAAAATTGAAATAATTTGTAGTCTATCACTGCTGCTACATTCGAATAAATAATTTTACTTAAATCGTAATGTAGACAGCCTCAAGTTACCGTGCTAATCATTGCCTGTATGCTATGTGTTTTGAATCATGCATGGATTCATGATGTATTGAAATATGTGTTTATGCTTATCTTGGGTTTATGCATGAATGTAATAATAACGTTCTGTGTTCCCAGCCTCTTTACAATTTTAAAAAATTACATTTATTTTAATATTTAGAAAATTGTCGACATTCATAGGTATCCATAAATTTTCTACCATAAAAGTTTTATTTTTGACTTGTAAAATTGCTCAATTTTCCGTTCGTAACTCAGTCATATTACTCAATTACGCGAAGTTTTATGTGCTGAAGTAGTACTTACTTCGATCTTAAACGTCTTTCATTTCGTGCTTTATTAAATAAGTTCTTTTTTTTTTTTTTTTGCTTCATAAATGCCACTTTCACGAGCATTCATAACATCAGTATTATATGAGAAAAGTGTCTTCTAAATACTACAACGTAAAAATCTGCATACATTCTGCTTTACTTAGGATTTGAAAAAAGGCCGTTAAAACTGTTCGGTACATTTGGAAAGTAAACATATGATATAAATAAATAAGAACGGTTTTACAAAATTGAATTTCATCGATTAAAAAAAAAAAAAAACTAAGTAGTGGCTTTCCAACAGTTCCATGTGTTAAACATGTGATTTGCAGCACAACAGTGAGCTGTAGTAAAATAAACGCGTACATACTCGCAAGGTAATAACATACATTGGATATTTCATGAAGCGTCACCGGTGGCAAGCAGTGACAAAAAAACTCTCGCAGTTAATTAAACCCTGCAACCAGCATTAATATTTAACGTTGCCGACCATGATTTAGTAGTCGAGTAACATCACAACCATATTTATAATTGAATTAAAAATATAATTAATTGAAATATTTCATACTATGTACATTTTGATATGATTTATAATGAAAGTTTTTGGAGACCTAATTAAAGGAAGATTATTGTAGTTTATTTAATTTTCATCTATGCGTAAAATTATTCAATTTGTGTTTCCGAACTAGTGTAATGTCTTCTCTGGTACACACAATTAACAATAAAATTTTGTGGCATTATCACATACGTTTTTATTGCACTGAAATGTTGGTTTAAATTTTACCGGTATATTTGAAAGCGTTACTGCGTGGTAACTAAAGGTACTAATGTCTACAAGTATCACCTTATTTCCGAAAATGGACATACCAATGAACAGTGGTAGTAGGCAACAGGGCGACAACCTGATAGTGAAAACAGAACTAACCTGGCAAGTTATGCAGGAGTAGGTGAGTATGTACCACCCTGCTTGATGCTCTGTTGTTGCAAGATTTCCACTGCATGTACTGCACTTGCAACACAACAGGTTGCAATGCGACACAGCATGTGTCGCATGCGTTAGAAGCTATTTATAGTACCGGATGTAACTTCTCTTCACAAAACTCTGGTAGTACTGACACGGGTATCTTACTTAAAACCTGACGGCACCTTTCCTTCAAGGTTGTTTACTACATTTGTTCATTGGTAGAGGCTGTTCACCATGAAATTGAGCACTTAGAAGAACCAGCAATCAATTGAAGATTTGTTTTATTGAGCCGATAGATGTTACCTTTTGAGAGTGGGGTAAAGTTTACACTTTTCCTTATTAAAAATAGTAAATATGGCTGCAAAACGGCTGAAAGAAAACTTTATGCAGTGCTCACTTTATCTTCAACGGCCTATATCAACATTTCCGGGCATCACGAGATACTTTCGGGCATAGTGTCTTTCTAAGATATGTTCAGTTTTTATCCAGCTATTTACCCGTTAAATTTCTAACAACTCTCCAATGTCAACCTGTGTAGGGTAAATGTACCCTACTTTGTGATAATAAAGCTTCGAACTTCAGTACAACTATGATTAACATTTTGATTGTGAGCTTATGTGTGATGCACTGGCAATTTATTACCTGAGCTACAAATACGTCCTCTGATTTGACAATCTCGTGAACTAGTAGTACAGGGTCGTTCCAGTTCTGTAAAACCTGCAACATGGTACATCAAAATATTGCGGCGTATAACGGTACATTGTCGTTTTACCCTAATACGCAATACCCCAGCTTCACTATGTAATTTTGACAATTATGTATATATATATATATATATATATATATATATACATACATATATACATATAGAACAGATGACAAATCAAAAAGTATTGTACAATCTAAAAATTTAAACAGATTATGTATTGAAATATCAGGACTAGAAAATTAATTTACATATTTTTCAATTGGACCACACAGGAAGTTAAATTAAAATACAAATCTTCAAAACTGGTTTATGTTACCCAGAGCTTCAACCGAAGAGATAACTTACAATTCTCCTTCAAGCTGGTTGCAAATAACCCTCTTATATCATAGAACATTCTGATCGGTAAGTTGTACAGGACATGCTGAAATGTGTTCGCTTTTGCAAGAGGAATAATGGTGTTATATTTATAATAAACATAGAGTGCTTAAAATTATTGAATTACAAATTTTTTTATGTATAAAACTTATTGATAAATAGCTGTATATTTCTTTATTTTCAGAAGTTGTTGAGATTGTATTTTAAGTAAGATTTTTTATCTCGTCCTAAATTAACTACTCTAATTTTTCCCGATGTGTCTTTTGTTCGGAAATCGCACACATCCTTTCTGAGCTATTGTAGCGTTGTTAACCCGCTAATTACTAACGTGTTTACTAGAATCCCGACTAATCAAAACAACGGGTTTATGGGTCGAGCCTGCACCTGTGTTCGAAATTTCATTTCCAGGAGTATTAGATCGGGTCTCGAAGAAGAAAGCCTACTTTTACAGTTTTTTTTTTGTAAAGGGCGCTTAATGTCTGTCAAGCCGGCCCAACTCCTCATGAGGGGTTTCAGGCGTCTGCTAAGATTAGTGAACGTCCAACATCAAGCCTAGGTTTAACATTTCCGTACTGCGCCACAATTGCATCGCTCACGAAGAGCACAATATATTCACAAGAAAACAGGTCTTAGTCTTGAGCAAATGGCACTGATTCGACGAGCTATCCACTACTGTACTAGTTGAAAGGAGTATATAATGTCGTCATATTTAGATGTTTAACTAACTGTTTTAATATGCGCTCGTTAGCAATCACAAGCTAGTTCAAGAATAATGAATATTGGAACCGACAATTTTCTTCGAAGCACCAAAACTACAGGATACAAAACATGTCAATTTCCTTTTTGCAGCTTACGTAACATTTTGTCCCTGGATTCTGTGTACGTATTGTGAGGAATTTTCTTGTTTCTGTTATGAAACGTGTTTAATTAAAAATGTTTGGTTAAATACACATATAAGTTAAATGCTGACTATGGTAATATTACAGTGTTATATGGATTTGTAAAATAGCATACGTAGACTGTATACTTATATTTGGAAGATATAAACAACACAACAAAGAACAGAGAAGCAACCAAAAACATAAACAATTAGCAAAATAATGACAGTAAAAAGGTATATTGAAATACAAACCTACCAAAAAAATGTCGGAAATACAAACAAGAAAACCACACTATTAATCCACGTTGAAATTTTATCCTACCACAGTTAAACCTTTAGCGATGGCAAAACTTTTCAGAGTGCAGTTAAACATGTATCTCTAAAACAAAATTGGTAATAATTTTAAAAAATTTGAAACAGAAATTTTTATCAGCATTGAAACTGATAAGCGACATTTTAATAATACACACAAAAATAAAACACAAAAAAAAAATTACGTGCCACAGAAGAAGGACGACTTCTCGTCATTTCAGGGAATACGGCATGAATATTTCTTCAAGTAAGACAATAGACTTATGACGGAATAATACCTGGAATTATTTGTTTTGCTACGCATAGCTATAAACAACCTAATTCTACTTGTATGTCGAATAAAACTTTTTCACGGAGTAGTGAAACAAATTTTTTGCCGTTAGTAATTTTCGGATATAAAGTAAGGTCAAGTTACATGTTTTCAGATCTTACGATTCGTCGTGGTGGATTGCCTAGCTGGTATCTTGTGTTATATATATAAAAAAAATGGCAAAAATTATTTTGACTTGTTCAGCTTCTTTGCTTTTACACGAAATGCTATAAGTGCTCGCTTTATGAGAACCAGGTTAAACTTTCCGGTTCGGACATCCTGATTTTCGTTATTCGTGGATTTCTACGCTATTCCACTTGATTGCTGGAATGGTTCGTTACAGAAAGTGAGACCAATTTTCATTCCGTTCCTGATAGCTGAAACAATGGCTCCGTCGTTAACTGCTATGTTCCACGTACACGTAAACATACATTTTAGGTTTGTTAAGTACGGCGTATTTACCATTGTTTTGACTAATATTTTAAAATTCCACGGAAGTGAAAACTTGACGATTAACTCTAGTAGATTCACACACTTCAAGCAGCCAAAATAAAGTTTCTGAGAATAGTCCAGGGAGAAACAAAAACATAAAACCTTCCAGATGAATGTAGGGATTTATAACATTAATGAGAAGAATATAAATAGAAAACATAATAAAGAACGTACAGAAATAGTGGTCGATAAATGAGTTCCAAAACAACTACCAGAGTAAGATACAATACACTCTGAAAGGAAGAAGAAACATCGGCAGACCCAAGAGACTAACCGGTGTAAAGCTTGAGGGAGAGTAATAATAGTAATTTTGAGTAACGCATTCGTTCGAATTTTGAATCTAAGCAACTCTTTATCTTGTGAAATTCCCCAACACTATAGTTCTTGTAATCGCGGAGGAACTTGAACTTAGTCGTCATTAGTCTAGGTGAGTGGGAACTGGTGGATGTAGCCAGAACACACGACCCTCTTTCCACGATGATATTTAACTCCCAGTTTCGCCACTCCCGATCTTCGAAAATGGAAACCGTGGCGGACGTTGCTGTTGGTAGCAAATTTTTTTCGTGGTAGACTGGCTCTTTTATTCGCTTCAGAACGATCTATACATTACAATATTATGGCGACTGTCTTTGACGTCTCCGATTGGATGAGTAAGTGAGAGATTTAGGTCAGAGCTTAACATCGAGGTCTTCAGCGCTGGTGATGGATTACATGAGGTGAGTATGTAACAGCGTTGGAATGAATGGGCGGTGGTAACGGGATATCCCCGAAAAAACCCACCGACCTCCGGCATCGTCCGGCACGATTACAACATGAGAAAATTCGGGGACCGATCCCGCCGGGAATCGAACCTGCATAGTGTTGGTGGGAGGCGAACGAAATGGTCTGACCATTCGGCCACCGCGGCCCCTCGTCTCCGATTGGTTTACAGGTATTATCCACATACTGACTTATTTATGGTGGAACCAGCGTACAAACAAATTTTAGTGGCTTAAAACAGATACGATACAGTATATTCAACGTCATTTACGGAGGAATATTTCAAATTTATAGATTTTATGCTTGCTTGTAATAAATTTTTAGGACTTAATTGTGAAATTCAATGTCAGTAGAGAAAAAAAAACTTTTGTTAACATCATTTTCATGAATAAATTAGCTGATTGTTACCTATATTTGCGAATGTGTATCTGAAATCAGTAAATAATTAATTTATCTCCAATTACGATTCCACAGATCAAAACAGTAAAGATATGTAAACTAACCTTACGGGCCTATATTAAAATTCGGTTAGCACGTTCAATATTTTGTACTTAGTTTTCTCTTTAAATAATTAACGTTGTGTTTAAAGTAAAATTCAGCTAAAACACAATTGAAAGGATATTTCCAACTTAACTTTCGAAACATTAATGTCCTAAGTTCTCCTGTTTTTAAGAAAATACCACACAGTACAGTTTGATTGTTTTTAACCTTCTGCAATTTCACGTAAAGAGTTGTAGAACGTTGTGACATTTGCACATTCGTTTTGACGGCTGTACCTTTTCAACACTTTACTAGTAGATGTTGTATGTGACTCGCTTATGTCCAAGTGTTCAACTTTGGAACTCAACAGATTGTTTTCAAATAGCATGCCAGTATTTTGGGGAAACAATATTTACAACTAGATTAACAAAAATGTTATGTTGACATAGGCCCAAAAAATGCGCCGTTCCTGCACTACTGCGCGCATTACGTGATGTGCGGTTCATAGCTCTGGCTGGATATGTTGCGGAGGATTGTCATTACAAGAGCACTGTACATTGTACTACTCCACTATGTCAATAACCCTCATATAGCAGGAATAACTATGGAACATTATTTATATGTACACCTGCGGAAATATATCGTCGCCACGTCAGACTATTGCGAACTGTTAATGCAGAAACAGTGCTTTTCGGTTGGGTGTCCGTTGAATTTCAAGTTCCTCTAGGTGTTAGAATTGTTTCCTCAAAATATTTTAAATGCAATCTGACAACAGCCTGTATCATCCGGCTGTTGACAATTGAGATGATAGCAACATCAACCCACATTGTTTCCAGAGTTCGTATCTATATGTTCGCATAAAACTTCAGCTCATTGAAACGTAGTCATAATTACTGATCTGCCGACGCGAGTGAAATCCGGGCTGAATGGTATTGGAACAGAAATGCTAGGCTTTGGCTATGGTAACTGGCTGAATTATAATTGTCATAATGGGCTTAGGTACTTAATAACTGACTGCAGATAACACGTTGAGCGCCTTGGAGGCAGTTGAAGATCTTTATTATATTATACAGTAGATGGATAGTTTATTACTGCCGGGTATTGTTAGGAAATTAATGTATACATAATAGAGGCAAAAACTGACTTAAAGCTAGCACCTAAAATGTTTTAACCATTTTATACATCAAGACCAGTAGTGCACCACAATTCATGATAGTTTAATATTTTAATTAACATTTATAAGGGTACTTACATTTGTAAAATAAAAACATTATACAAAATCATATTTTTCAATATTCCTGAAAATCACTTACTTATTCAAGCAAAAAAGTGAGTTGCAATACTCAAACTCAGCCACATATCCTTACAGCTTCTCTTTTAGTAACGTGTTATCAAAGTATTTAAACCTACTTGATATGCGATTCCAGACCGTTTTATCAACGGCAATTGCTCAATAACATGTTCATTAAACTATTACATGTCCCACACTGTATTTTGTCAACTACTAGGACATTATATATTTTACGGAGGACTCTTGTAGCGTTATACATCGTGTGTGTGCGTGTATGTATATATATGTATGTATGTATATATGTATGTATGTATATATGTATGTATGTATGTATATATATATATATATATATATATATATATATATATATATATTTCAAAAGGAAAATTAATTCAATTTTATATTCAAATAACGTTTTATTGAATAGAATTTATTTACGAAACACAGACGAAGAAGCATTATTGTAATAACCAAAACCAGAGTGACAGTAAAAACTGAATTTAAAGGTAGGCACCCATAACGTTTGTCTAGAATCGACGAGTTTCACATAAATATAACGTACAGTATGACCACCTTTGAATATTATCATAGATGTCTACGTCGTCGTCTTAACAGATGAACTGAGGAGGTACAACGGAACAGATATGAACTTTAGCGCGAGGAAGACAAATGTTTGCTTCCTTGGTTGTTAATTGCGCTTCTCTGCGGTGTCCGAGCAAGCTGTGGCTTGCAAACACTGACAAGACAGGAGGTCCTGCTCCCAGCCTGAGTTTGAGAAACTACACTCAATTATTCATTACGGAGTTTCTGCCTCGTGGTGGGCTTACTAATTATTCGAGTTTTATCTCCTGGAGCGGCGAGTCGGATAAGAATAAGATTAAAAGTGAATTTTTTAAATTTATGTCCGCTCACCTGCAAGTATGAGTTACAATTCAACAGTCGTGTTTAGACCTCTGGAAGAAAATTAAAAAAAATAAATAAAATATTATACGAATGAACAGGTTGCTTCTTTCTTTTGACAACTTTCCGAGGGAAGTAGACTTACTTTGGGGTTTCCTGTAATTAAGAAACTTACTGAAACATGATTAGAAGGAATTATAATTTTGAACGTACCGGAGTTTATTATATCTTCTTGCTTCAAATAAAAATAATTCATCACTAGGAAGGTTATTTATAGATTCTCTAAGATGAAACTAAATAAATAATTTAACTATAATGATCATGCCAGTTACAGATAAAATATTCAGCAGTTATTTTTTCAATCTGGCCGAAATAAAATTACAGCTATTTCGATTGTCGAAGTTGCCTCGAAGCAGTGATACTTTACACAAACATCTCGCCTTGCACTACAGCAGGTTTTATGGCTGGTTGATTTCTATCTAAGTTGATTTAAGTCAGACGTTTGAAAAGTGTGATATCAACGTAAAGTACCCCTAAATGTGGCTTTACTATAAATAAAATATATCTTAACGATAATAGCAGTAATATTATAAACGTAACTTTACATAACATACATAATTGTATGTTTTTCAAACTAAAGCTATTAAGAAATTACTTGGATTTGGTCATGTCAGAAACAAAACCGTACAATACAAATACATAAATTAATATAGTTATCTAAATATGTATAAACAAAAGTAATTTTACATAATAATGCGTAGTATGCACAATCAAAATTTGAAATTTTACGATCCATTATACAATGCAGATAAGTTCCCGATAACTGTCGCAATTATTCGTCAAGAACTCTATAATTTTTTACCACGTAATAATTTTTACGCTTTAGTTTTCGGTCATCAGAGAAGTACACAAAAACATTTTACAAACAAGTATATTTGTTTTTAAATACAGATTACTCAAATTCAATTATAACTGACCACTTAGTGATAGTTTTTCCATAAATTGAAAGGCAGAACATTAATGTATTTAAAATTTTTGGCTATATCTCTTTTGCGAGTAAGTATTAAGTATTATAAATACATAAAACGTGATATATTCAGAAATCAAATAAAGTTTCAAATGCATTTATGTCACATCAGGTCACTCCGTACACTTTGTAACATTTTTTCTCACTTATTTCATGCTGTTTTGATGTTCAGTTTTAACACGGAATACTTCGTTGGTTTTACCGCAACGTTTCTACTGCATTATTATTTTTATGACTGATGTATATAGGTACTATGACTACTTTCCCTGTATGTTAACAAGAAACTTTTGTACAAACACAAATTTTCTGATATTTTTTAAATCCTGGTTAACGTGCGAAGGCATAAAGTATGGTTAAAACAATACACACGTGCACATTTATATATCATAGTACAAGAGAATTTAGTGGGCTGGAGAAATATACGTAAGAAGTACAAAAAAATTTCGTACGATATTGATGATGACAGTAACGTCATCATAAATTCTCAAATATTTAAAAATTTTGATTTTGTATTAGGCGTTTCTTAAAATATGAGTTAGACCTATTTCAACGTCATTTAGTCAATGCGTGAGTATTGATTCATTCGGAAATTCCTCCCTTTATCGATTGCTTTTGATTTTAATATATTTTTGTTTACTTTAATGCAATGTGAGAAAATTTAAACAATTCGAGATATTGAAATTGTGATAAAGTTACCTTATATAAAGTAAACTTATGTTTTATAAGCCAAAATTAAATGTTTTCGTAAGATTTTTAGTAGAATGTGTTTTTAGAGCGGAAATATTTGAATTATTTACGCATTTTCAGCTGCTTATTTATTTGAAAATAAGAGATGTAAATGTATTCTCTTTACATGTTTAACAATATACGAATTTTTGTATGAATTCGTTAATTATACGTGACAGAATCTTGAATAACTTACGATAAGTAAACAATATGTGCTAGTGAATAGTTGAAATATGTTTCGATACTGTGTGTTAGATCGTTACACTTAGGATATGCATTACAATTCAAAAGAGTTTTGTCTCCATGAAAAATTCAACAGGCTGGAGATACGCGTGAAAAATAAATTAGAATAAAAACCAAGGAGGACAGGTCTTATGACAGGAGCGCGGTTTTACTCCAAGAAGATTGTGGTTCGTATTCGAGTTCAATCAGGAATGCTAAGATTTTTCCCCTCCTACTTTGCATTCAAACAATGGGCGGGGAGTCGCAAGGTGGGAAGAGAGGATAGAGTATGTATACTTATGAGTTCAAGGGGCTGTCGCGAATTTTGAAGGGGGGCTTTTATACTCTTCTTTTTTTTTCTGCGCTTGTCGGAGAGTTCCCTCAGCCGTTGCGTAATGCGCAGTCTTGCGTCGTCTCGCTACGGAGCCACAAAAGGGAAATAATGACGTTAAACCTATTATTATGAGGCATTTGAGAGGAATGCTAATGGCTGTTGGCAGAGCCACCCTCAGATCCTACCCTTGTTGGAGGTTGTACTGCCACGAAGACTTTTCAAATTGACACCCTTGCAAAGTGGTGTTAGTCAAGGCTTTTAAACGTTCCAGTGTTGTAAAATTACGATTACTTTCTACGAGCCTACTTTTTTTGTATTGACTACATTTATCATTAGTGCACAAATATCACTTCATTCAAAGCTGATTCTTTCCGTACATTCTTGAATTTTTGTCACGGGACCTGTAAATTGTTGAACTTCCGTACATACTTCATAATTTAATTTAAAGTAGCTACACTCGTTATTACTAAGCATAATTATGACAAACGTAAGACTGCAGTTACAGCTACCAGATACTTCAAACAGACCATATGCTTGTTTATACTATTCCTTTTATGTATTAGAGTTAATTTTTTAAGAAGCGAGTTCAAAAAGTTTTTTGGATGAGTTAGGGATAAAATAACAACGAAATTCACATTAAATGGCATACCGCGTATTAATTTTTTACGCTATAAATGGGCTTTAACTGTCCACTCATAAAATTTTGTGGCATAATAAACTCACATGGATGATATGAAAAATTATAAACTTCAACTTGGTAGACTTTTCAACAGTTTTGAAAATACTCAATTACTTACTAAGCGTTACTGTCCACAGATGATTTTTTCTTACATCATACGGAATGGAAAAAAGTGTTTTATGCATGTGGGTCCTATCCCAAGTATTTTCAAAGTTATTAAAACATTTTAATCGGGACGAATATTATATACTATTAGAGAAGTAGATCAGTGATGCTTGTATTCGAGCCTCAACTGTCGCAGATAAGCCGCACAAGTCAAGTTTCTCGGAAATTGTGTAGATTGTTTATGACTTCCCTTGGTAAATGTGTTCCGTCGGTACACTACACATACAAGTTGAACTGCCAATGATGATTAAATCATGAACCCACATGCATAATGCGAGGCATAAGCAGTTTGTGGTGGTAAACTATCGTGGATCACCCTGTATTATTAAGAAAGAAACATGCTCTATCAACAAGCAAAAAAAAAAAGGTTTTCGCGTTGACGCTGCAGAGTGTATGATATATAGTTTAGTTGTGTACGCTGCCAAAAAAATTGGGCAGAGTGCATTATAACTTTTAAAGGCACTATAGACGGCAATATTCATCATTACATTTTTAGCCTACTTTTCGAAGGAAATAGTAGGCTTATGAGATCACCTTACTGTGTGTGTGTGCATCCCTAAACATTTTAGAACCATTGGACCGTATTTCATCTCGAACTTCGTACGAACATATTACTTTGTAATCTGACTTCACTTTTGTATATTTCGTTAACACTCTGTTCATATTTTCAAAATGGCGGCCATATTAACCTTTTAAGGTGAAGATAGATGTCTAAGGAACTGTACTTCAGAACTTCATCAAACTTGGTACACATATACTACATACAAATCTGATTTAATTTTTTGTGTAATTATTTCGTCCAGTGTTCAAACTTGTAATATCGCGGACATTTCTTTTATACTTTTAGCGTAGTATACCATAACTTAGGAAATTTGTTCAGAGTTTCACCAAACTTGGTACACATATACCACATACAAATACGACTTTACTGTATTGTATTTCGTTCATCCTGTATTCAAATTTCCAAACAAGCGGCAATTTTTATATTTTTAGCATAGTATTACGTATCTTAGGAAATATTTTTCAGAAATTCACCAAACTTGGTACATTTACACTAAAAATTTTTGTGTGTGTATTTCGGTCATCCTGTGTTTATATTTACGAAATTGCGACCATTTTATATTTTTAGCATTTTTTACATAACTTAGAAAATATTTTTCAGAATTTCACTAAACTTGGCATACGTGTATTAAATACAAATCTGACTATAGCTTTGCGTATTTCGATCATCCTGTGATCATATTTAAAAAACGGCGGCCATAATTTTTTTTAGCATTAAATCCATATCTTAGGAAACATTTTTTTTTAATTTTATCATGCTTGGTTCACATACACTAGATACAAATATGGCATGACTTTAGTGTATTTCGTCCATTCTGTGATAATATTTCTGAAATGGCGGGCATTTGTTTTTATTTTAAGCATAGTACTACATATATTAAGACATATCATAATTTCACCAAAACTCTTACCCATATACTTATTCAAATCTGACTTTAGTGTTGTGTATTCCGTTCATGCTGTGTTCATATTTTCAAAATGGTGTCCTTTTAGTATTTTCAGTGTAGTATTAAATGTACTAGGACAATATTATTTGAATTTCATTAAACTTGGTAAACATTTAATAAATACAAATGTGACTTTACTTTAGTGTATTTCGTTTATACTGTGCTCGTAAAATGGCGGCCATTTATATTTTTAACGTCTTATTTTGCATCTTAGAATTTTATTTTATTTTCAGAATTTTATTAAACTTTGTGCACAAAATCTACATACAAAACTCACTTTAATGTTGTGTGTTTTGTTCATCCCGTGTTTATATTTTTAACGTGTCCTATTTGTTTTTTTTTAGCATAGTATTACATATCTTAGGAAATATTTTGCAGAGTTTTACCAAACTTGGTATGCATGTACTACAAAACAAAGCTGTCTTGAACATTGTTTACTCCGTTCCTCCTGTGTTCGTATTTTCAAAATGATGGCGTTTTTAATATTTATAGCATACGAAGACTTATCTGACCAAACAATTTTAGGAATTTCATAAAACATGGTTCCCATGCTACATAGAAAGCTGACTTGACTTTTGCTATCTTGTTTATCGTTTTGTAATATTTTGATAACGGCTTTCTTTTTTATGTGTTTCATATAACGGTATCTCAGAAAATTTTTCCCTTAGTAAGCTGAATTATCTTTAATTTATTTAAAGTATTATACGTCTAAATCAATGTAGTATTTTAATATTCCCATATTACGTCATTGTTTTTAACTTCTAGGGTTAAATTGCACCCACTTTTAAATAAAGTAGGCTTGTCAGTTAAGCTGGTAACGTCTTGTTATTTTTGTGTTTGTACCATATATTTTTATATTTTTTAATTATTAATTGTGACTTAATTGAGCTTAAATGAAACTTTTTGCTCTTCCATAGTTTGTGTATAACGGTTTGCCAAAGCAAATATTCACGTGTCAAAGTTTTAATAGCGACATAAGAACAACTTAACTTGCCGAAATGAAATAATTTTTACTGAATAACGATGTTGCCCGCTACGAGGTCTTCTTAATTAAGATATGTTTGTTTTTTAGAAAAAAAGTTGAAATTTGAAGTTAAAATAAAAATAAAATGCAAAAATAAATCCGCCTGTCAAGTGACAGCGCGTACCTTTCAGAAATATGGACAGGGTTGTTTTATTTCTGTGAATTGTAAATAGTGTTTAAGGCGCCCGCCTGGTGGCCGCGTGTTTGTGTGAGTGAGGCGCGGCGCCAAGTGCGATGTTGGTTGGCTCATCTGGTGCGGTATCGCCTCTAGTGTAAGACACTGAGACGACATGCAGTGCTATCGTAGATCACTCACCTGATTGACCCTTTTAGTGGTGACCCCATCTTTTATTGGTGGAAAGTTTTAAGCAATGTCCAATACGCCTGTATATTGCAGTTTCACACGAATCTCCTGAGTAGTTGTTTAGTTACAATACATTAAAAAAAACAATTTTAGCTATTTTGAGGGGCTCCAAAATGAACCTTCTAAGTAACATGTTTTGAAAACACCATTCCGAAATCGTTCGAAGTGTATTTTTGTTTTCGTAAATGCTCACATTATAAACACGCTGTGAAGATTCTTAGGAAAAAGAGTTCTGCTAATAAGCTGCAATGCTGTTTACATGGCAGGTAGGTTAGCTCCTTAAGGGTGTTCACGTGACAAAAATTCTAAATTTTATATTTCCTTGGCATAGTGTTAGTTTTATAGACGTTACTTGTGACTACATTTTCCACTTGTAGAAATTTTTTTAACTCGTACAGTTTTCCCATGGCGGCATGCCAAAGTCAGAATTTGCCAGTTACAGGAACATATGTATAACAAAAACCAAGTGACTTACTCGAACGAAATAATTTACACTGAAATTCGATATTGTGGGCCATATGCTAAAAGATTTAAAAACACACAACAAAGTAAATTTTCCTTTTTTAAAAATTGCCATAATGAGGTAAATTTTCGTCGTTTTCGGATTTTTTAAAAAGTACAAAGGAATTCCATTCTGTGTTTTTAAATCTTTTAGCATAATGCCCATTATATTTCATTTCAGTGTAAATTGTTTTATTCTAGTAAGTCACTTGGTTTTTGTTATATTCCATGTTCCTGTAACTTGCAAATTCTGACTTTGACATGCCACTATGGGGAAACTATGAGAGCTAAAAAAATTTCTACAAGTGTAAAATGTAGTCACAAGTAACGTCTATAAAACTAACACTATGTCATGCAAATACAAACTTATGAATTTTTGCCACGTGAACGCCCTTTTAAGGATCGTATTAGTGTGTATGGATCACACCCCTGACTTTATGGACGTCTAAACATGAAAGGAAGCACTGCAGTAAGGGAGTGTCAAACATGTAATGAAGCGCTACAGTGCGGAATTGGTGGAATGTGAGTGGCGGAAGAGTCGGGAGTACATCGAAAATACCCGCCCGCAACGTCCGCCACGTAACCAACATGTTAGAGATCAGGGTTTGGCACCACCGGGAATCGAACCCGGTTAATTTTGGTGGGATGGAAGTATTTAACCAATGCACTACAACACAAATAGGGTCGCCTTTAAAATAAATAAGCATATATGAAGAAAAAATATTACAAATTCCATTTGAGTATCTGAGGATGTAACGGGTTAATAATGTTTTCTGCCATAAAAAAGAGCTGCCTGCTAATTAGTTAACTACTTCATTTGTGTTTCACGGAGGAAAATATATTATAAGGATACAAGTACTTCACTTATATGCTACCTTATTGTATCAATTTTTGTGTTCAGGTGACAATAATATTACCTCAATTTACAGTCTCACTTTGTGTTTGTGTCTTTTTCTATGCAATTTTAGCAATGCGATTTTTTAAAACCAGGCAATGTTATATTTACATGTTTTTTTTATAATTGTGTTCTAAAAAGAAACGTACTAATGCATAAATAATATTAATAGTACGCTTATGTTCTGCAGAAGACTGATGGTGGAGCTGTGTGGTGCCACCAGCCACCTTCGATGACGTCATTATGCCGCCATATATTTCCCTTTTCCCCTCCAAATATAATTTTTTTTAAAATTAAAACTTCTAAAATGTCCTAATATTTCCTAAAATTTTCCCTTTTTCCTCAAAATTTCTTTTTTCCCCCTCATCTCCACAAAAACCGACATGAAATCTTAATCTTATCTGTGCTGTCAGTTAAACAATTTTTCTGGCCCTCAGACGTCATGTGGCAGGGCGTTGAGCATTCAAATTAAATTCAGTTCCTTTTTTCGTTATCAAAGTTATTCATTACCATTTTTAAATTAAATTTTTAATTCAGTGATGACACGTCGGTACATGTCCAGCACATTACTGCCCTTTGTAACAATGTTATAATGTTACAGTGTAACGTGCAGTCAAAGTGCATGAAACACTGCTGTGCTGTTAGTGAAGCGAGGTCTAATATTAATATCTATAAGTGAGTTCTGATAGAAATCTGTCTTTGAGGCCTAATGCTGAGTTCTAAAAGTGTTGGTGAAATAGTGAGGTCTAAGATTGAGGCCTAACTAACACTAATTTCTATTAGTAACGTCTAAGAGTGAGGTTTAATAATGAGATCTAAAAGTTAGGTCTTAACGTTAGTTCTAAAATTGAGGAATAATATTGAGGTCTAAGATTGACGAGTGATATTATGGTATAAAAGTAGAGCCTAAAAGTAAGGCTTAATTGTGAATACAGTTATAAATTCAGAAGTTCAGACAAAATATTTGTCTCCAGTTAATGTGATATAATTTGCCACAGGTGTCCAACTGGCTGGAAATAAATATGTATACTAATAATATGTAGATGAGACGAGGTCGCTAAGTTACGAGGCACTCTGGAGATTAGAAATATGATAGATTCTAACATTTTCAGTACTACCTTCTTGTTAGTTTGCCTTATATTGGAGAAGGTTAATTCTTGCTACATAGGTTCGAAGCAATTACGTTTACGATTTCTTTCATAATTTGTATAAATTAAGTGCAATCAAATTTGTAGACTCTATAGAGTACGATTGACAACGTGTACGTAAATACATAGAAAAATATTTTACGAAAGCCTCATTGTGACGACCAGCGATAGTATAGATGCACTGGTAATTAATTAATTATTAAATATACTATTGTTCTAGTCATACTGCTAACGGGATATTACAAAATATATTTGATTAACATTTCATTGTATGTGCTGGGTATACTAAGAAACTGTTTTAATATCTTAGTTAGCAACTGTGAGGGAAAGCGATAATACCATTTACAACATGTGACCTGCGGTGCTTATTAAACATTCGTGGTGTAGCAGTAGCATCCCGAGTTTATTTGGTGTGAGGTATGTATAGCTTGTCAAAACCCGATCAAGTGTCGACAAGAATGCCAAGTGTTCTGTCCCTGACGTCACGAGGGGCGACGCGACGAGTTGTGAATTGCTTGCTGGAAATGCAGTACACGAATAGGCCTATACAATTTACGTACACATTAAATTTTAGTAAGCCGATTTGTAGAAGTAAGTAAAATCAAATAATGCTATATATATGATTTGCAACAAAATTTCAAATGTGTTTCATTTTACCTCAGTGAGAAAGGTGAATAAAAATTACATTTTAAAGACAAATGTAAATAATTGACTCTGAAAGGTAAAATAAAATTACTTGAATTAACATGACACTTTAAAAAAAATGTGACGAGTGTTACTGTAATGAATTGTGGGAATAATTAATGATTTAAGTGTCGTCAATTAAGAGGGTTGAAGGTCGAAAGCTGTAGGGGCATTAAGATGGGTAGGTGTTCAAAACAAAGGAGTGAAGGAGGAGTTGTTGTATAAATTGTACGAACACTTAAAAATTCCTGTTATTCTGTTTGAATGATATCCTATACGCTTTAAGTGGCGGAACTGGTACTGAAGGTCGAAAAAGCAGACATATTGTAAGTAATTTTCATAAGGAAATATATTTATTTATAAATAAATATTTTAATTAATTTGAACACTTTTAGCGAATTAACAATTAATTGCTATAATTTTATTTGAAACCGACTTGGCATCGCTAAGTTTGAGGAGGTATACCTAAGCGTTTACCAGTATTATAATTTAAATATGTTATCATAGTCAAAATTAAGAAGGTAAAAAATTTATTTTAACAAATAAGATTTTTAAAATATTAACCATCGGATGTATTGATTTTATATGTTGTGGGAAGGGAGACTTGGACTTCCCTTAAAATGTATAGGATGTTTACTATCAATAATATTAACAGTAATATTTACGTTACCAAATCTTCTATCTAAGAATCTCTTAGAGCATAATGTATTCTAAATCTAATTGCAAGTGTGGCTTATCATACAAATCACTAAACATTTATTTTTATATTATTTTCAAAACTTACAATTTGTATCTTTTAGGTTACCAATACATTTAAATCAAGTTAATAAACTTAACCCGCTATTGATACAATACACTACATGTCTACATTTTTTTTAAAATTCAGTATTAGGTTTGCTGCAAAATTTTTAGTTATAAATATGTGGGGTAATAGAAACGTCCGCTCCACTTTAATCGTGGATTAGATTGGAGACGAATATAATCAGGGACACCATAGCACGGAATTAGTCCATTGTAGGGCTCCACAATTATTTTACTAAGTATTAGTGTTGTGACCAACTTGAGGTTCAAATACCTTGCAGCACAAACAAGAGCCTACGTTTACACGACGCAACATACATAACATAATACCTGGATCTGAAGCGCAATAGCGAACTAACTTCGTGATGTGTTGCCATATTGTGCATGAAAAATGACATCGTTCAATAATAATTTGCCACTTATATTTTCATCTCCAATTAAGCTCAGGATGCGTGTTGTGCTTCTAATGCGCAGTTTCTGGGCCTCCTATATATAAATTCACAACAGAGAAATAAAGACAATAAAAACCTGAGCCCGCGTCTAGCAGGCACAGTAATAACAGGCTGCTAATCTTGGCGTTGCTAAGCATCGACCAAGGCCCAGTGCCACTCACCAGTACCCTTCCCATTAGAACACACATTAAACCAACGACAATGACACAGGGTTCTCTAAGCTACCAATTATGAAAGACAGATCTTGGCAAAACAATTTATATAACGTACGTTATCATACAAAGCTTAACAATTTCACACACGTCTTCTCCCGGGCCCGACCGTGGGCGGGGGTGGTGATGGTACAAACCAATTCTGCAAAAATTCAAATACCCACGGAATATTTAAGTTCACGGTACAAGCTTCGTGACGGAGACGTGTTGTAATATTTTATGATCCTTTCTTTACTGTATCTTTGTTCAGTGTCTGTTTTACTGCGACTGTACATTGCTTGCTTGAGTTTTTTACGTCCTTTTTATACTGCAACTCTTATTTACCGGATATGTACTTAAAAAGAGATATCCAGTCCACACTGAATTTCATTTTTTAAACAGTTTTTGAGACACAGTTTTGAAACTAAGTGTACATCGAAGCCAACCGTTTAAAGACGTTCACGCAGCAGAAGTTCATAGTTTTATATTTGCACGGAATACTGATCGTTTTATAAACGTTACTTGTGACTACATTTCCTACTTGCAAAATTTTTTTAACTCTCATAGTTTTCCCATAGTGACATGACAAACAAAGTCAAAATTTGCAAGTTACGGGAACATGGTAGTATCAAAAACAAAGTGTCTTACTCGAATGGAATAATTTACACTGAAATAAGATATCGGCAATATGCTAAAATATTTCAAAACACACAAATATATTCCTTTATAGTTTTTTAAAAAATCTGAAATTATGACAATTTACTTAGCAATTTTTTTAAATACAATATGACTCTTGTGGGTTTTGGAAAATTTAGAATATTGTCCATAATATGTCATTTCAGTGTAAATTATTTTATTCGAGTAAGATATTTGGGTTTTTATTATTACTATGTTACCGTAACTTGCTAATTCTGACTTTGGCATGCTGCTATGGAAAATCTGTGAAAGCTAAAACATTTTTACAAGTGGAAAATGTAGCCACAAGTAACGTATATAAAACGAATATTATGTCGTGCAAAAATTCAATAAATTCCGAATTTTAGCCACGTGAACACCATTGACCTCCTCCCCAGACCGCCGAGCGGTGATCACAGCTTTGGTCAGTCACAAGATCATTCGAAAAATTATCATCGCGCATAAGTAATGTCGCCTTATGAACATCTTCCATAGAACGTTACGTGTGGTATTACTATTCAAGGCTCATCAAAACTACTATCAGCTTTTTTGCTAGTGTCCGAAAATGTCGAAAATGGGTCATTTTCGAATCTTTATTACTGAGTTCTTTGTATACGTACAGTAAAGTTGTGCGGAAGAATACAACGCAATCAGATCAATACATCGAACTGGTATTAATCTTCATTTAGAATGCAATGTTCGCTAACGTACGGGTAGTAAAAAAGATTAATTTATCCGAATACTATGAAGTATTATAAATGTTGTTCACTTACATTTTTTTGCTTCTATATGCACACTTTAAAGAAAAGTGAAAAAATATACCTTAAAACCAATTCAATAAACTAATACTGATCCACACTTGTTCTAATACAATATTTATTAAACTGTTGTATGTTCTATTAGTATATCACATTGTATCACTTAAAATAACAAACGTATGTCAGAACTTATCCGCTCACATATTCGTAATACATAAAACATTTTTTAATAAACGAAGAGCAAGTTCCAAATGTTCTAAGTGCAACTTTTAGCGAAAATCACGTTTTCCCAGGAAATGTTTCTATGTTCCAATGCCAACAACCTCAGTACGTTATAAATGCCTCCCACCATTTGTTTGGATTTCACAGGAGGTCAAAGATAGCATTGTTGTATGTCCATAAGCTTCTAAGCTATTTGTTTTTGTTGTTCCGGAAAAATTTACTTTTCGGCGTCTTCGAATACGTATGGCGTTTCTTAGCGCTTCTAAAAGGTAAAGTCGTTAATAATTCCTGTCTCTTTAGATTATGACTATTTTGTATTGTTATAGTACCAAAATTAAGACTATTTACTATTCGAAAATTTAAAACCTGGTATCGCATTGTGGCAAACAGTTCACTAATTCATAAGTTTCTATGTTATTTATACCAACTATGTACAATTTAAAATACTCATTAACTTCAGTTTCTAGTAGGGAAATTCTCGTTTCGGAGCTGCTCGAATACAGGAGGTGGAAAAGTTATTTATAGACTATGGACGACATTAATCCCGGTATCTGCAGGAAACACAACTGGAATACTGAGTGGGAAGAGAGTGAGAGGTTTAGCATTCGGAAACGAGTCGGTAATTTATAAAATCCGTATCTCGATGGATCCCAGATACCCTGATCGAAATCAGTCGCACTACCGAATGTGCTTCCGTGACTGATGGATGATCGTTTGCGTTCTGTTTCAGTCTGTCATGGTCACTGCTAGTGCATAACGCCGATTCGAGTTTTTCCTATTACCTTTAGTGTGGTTGAACATTTTTCTTCGTGATTCTGATCTCCTTAATTACGTTCAGTGTTCTCTAAAATTTAAATGTTTTAAGCTCTGTAAGGTGATTAAACCAATATTAAAGATCATTTGGTTCTCCATTTCGTACATTGTGATTAATAGAAAATTCGTTACAGGGCTTCATATCTAAAAATATAAAGCGTGAAATTAACATACCGTTTGAAATGTAAATGAACGTATAATACATACTTGATTTACTAATTCTTCTTAGGAAATATAAAATTAAATCTGTTCTACCAATAAATGCAGGTTAAGCTACATTTTTAGTTGAAATTGTAAAATCACTTTTAAATAAACGCAGTGTTTACGTTAAAGATATATTATTTGGTTTCAAACGACGCGTGTCAATTCTAACAAATCCGCTTAGAGTTTCTTTGAGCTTTATTCATGAAAAACGAAGCAGAGAGTAAGAAATATTGTAGGTTGCCTGCTATAAAGTTAGGAGATTAAAACTCGGAAACATGTGGTAATTAAGTTACCGTTAACGGCATGTTAATTAAGCTGATAGTTGAAACATGCAGTACGGTGTATATCTGATTCAACGTTACTTCAAACGGAAAGTAAATCTTTTGCGTGGCGAAAGTAATTTGCGATGATATCTTCACGCAGCATGCAACGCAACGCTGAAAATTCTTTCCTCAGTCTTTTCTTCGCTTTATAGTTTTAAAAGATAACAATAAATGAAGCAAATTTTTAATCGGGAATGAAAGATCCATTGATATATGTTTCAGAATGAGATTCCTTTTTCAGCGGGGGGAGGGGGATATGATCTTTCTGTACGTTGTAAAAGGAAAACAATTGGCTTTGTTACTATTTAACAATCTATTTCACAAAATCACGTAACTGGAAATTTTTGACCACGACATTTCAAGATTTTTAATATTTAAGTGTTATTTTTAAAATATTTTCTATTAAAATAGTTTCTAAACGAATATATGGCTACCCCATTCCACCTTTAAACGAATATACATGCATTGTCGTATATTTTGAAATATACTGTGTACACTGCATGTTGTTGATTTCGCGTTTTTTTACGCGGAAACATCACTATTCAGAATCATAAAATTTATACGTATGTACAGAACAAATGTATCTTTAAGCTCTATGGAAAGGTACTATATCGAGTGGACGAGTGGGATACTCAGTCATCAATAAAACCTGAACTACTCATCAAAATTCGATGAGATTTCTTTGCCGAGCAGATACTTCATCAGCGGACGTTTACTTGGCTAGCCATATACGGAAATATTCTTTACTTTCGAGTAAAAAATAAAAAAAACCTGGTTTTAAATAAATAAGGACTTGAAACCACAAAATCTACAAAAATTAAAAACTTAAATTTTTATATTTTTTAATACAATAATATCAAGGCCTCTATAGAAACAAAATTTAAAAAAAAAAATACTCGCGTTTTCATTTTAAATAACTTTAACATCCGCAAACCTCTCGCGCAGAGATTTTCGGATAGCAAAATTATTTTCAAATCCAAATGCTAGTAAATTTAAAATTCAGTTATTATATAGGCCTAGATGTTACCATACTAAAAATTACAGCTTTACATTTCTGTAGCCTTTATGGTTTCAAGCCCTTATTTTTGTAAAAACAGTCCATAATTTTTTACTCGAAAGGAAATAATATTACCGTGTTATGCTACATAAATAAGCGTTCGCTGATAAAATACCAATTTAGCAAAAAAATCACATCAAATTTTTATGAGTAGTTCAGGTTTTATTGGCGATTGAATATCCCAGTCGTCCATTCGACATAGTACCTTTCCATGCCCCTTAATTACTTGCCATAAATTAATGCTTATATTACGGACTGTCTCATAAGCGTGAGCTAACGGTTTGGCGAATGCATGCAAGTTCGTTGATTTGCAGTTAGATGCTGGGATGACGCATTACATGTGCGCCTGGGTCGCTCTTGTCGCTTTCGCATTTTTAAAGGCTTCCTCCGTTGATGAACAGAATAGAAACTTAACATTAGAAGTGGGAAACAATGAAAAACTACCCTTTTTGGGTGTACCAGTTACAAACAAAGATGTAAACAACATGGTTCATAACGTAAACCTCAAACCAACACACATACACAGATATCTGCAATATTGTATGCCCATCACCACAGAAGCAAACAGTTAATATCCAGTATGGTAAAAACAAGCAAAAATATATGCGAAGATCCTAACCATGGAGAGCAGTTAAAACATCTGCTGAAAGCCGTTTAAGTTAATAGCTACCCATAAACATTAATAGAAAAAAAATCAAGCCACTTGAATGACAAACGAACGACCAACACCTTACCAATAGGCCCTGATTGCTTATTTTAAGGCCTCACTCTTTAGATTTGCAGTGGTTTCGAAAACATTTTTACGCTTATTAATACATATATATAAAAATTCATGTTACAGTTTTAACACTTATGTATAATCTTTTGTGTACGAATTTTATCGTTGCGATAGCCTACATCAAACGGAATTTTAGATTTTTGCCCCATATGGCAAAATGAAGCAAAATAACTTTTTGCTTGTAAACGGTACAATATTAAAAAAAAAAAAAAAAAAAAAAACGCTGCCCCAAAATTATGTATCATATGACTGTACACAGTCTCAAACTTTTTCAAAGCATTTGGTTACAAAATATTTCAGTTATTTGAAATTGTTTGAAATAAATGAAGGAAATATCAGACCAGTTAGCACGCCTATTAAGTTAGCATGATATTTATAACATTTTCAAGCCTATCAACCATGTAGAACACACTTTACACTTTATAGTTGTGCAAAAATATTTACGTAGCTACAAACCACAAAATTATAAGCCAACTTATTAACTTTTGCAGCCATAACATTTCTATTCTAAGTACTTGTAGGCATATCTGAATATTTTCGGAACACTCGTTTTGACGTTGCTTACGAGTATGTTACTACAGCCTCGGTTGCGTTTTACCATTTGATGCACGTGGCGTTATATTGTAACCTCAAATGCATAAATAAGTGTGTGTATGTTACTTTTTATTTTGTAATACTGTAGCACGACCCATAATAAGGAATACGGGTTTTCTGATAGAATAGAAAAGAAAAGTACGTTTTCCTGTTCTAGGAAAACTGATTTTCCGTAACGCAATTTATCCGAATTATGATATAATGTATTTTTTAATTCGAAAGCAAAATTGTTTTTGCTGCTCTTAAAATAGTGTAATCTGTCTCACGTTATTGAACTCGATGCATTCGTCCATTTTCTAAATATAATTCATAAGAATGGTTTTTAGAACATTTCACATGCCGTTAAGGGCAAGTGTTAAACATCTTCATTGTATTTTCTGTTTTTGAGCCAAAACATTTATTCAAATTTTATTATAAAAAATTTATCTTCGACAAAGAATAGGAAATATTTTTGGTAAGATGCTCGCCATAAATAATAATGCAATGATTCATTAATTTGTCATTCAGGATCATTGCAAGGGAACGCTTAAAAATTAACACCTTGTTATCTTGCAATTGTTCTGAGAAAATTAATTAAATATTCCGTTATTGTTTACGTCAAACAGTTTACCAAGACTATACCCTATGTTTGTCGAAGAGAAAATTTTAATAATAAAATTTTAATAAATGCTATGGCTAAAATACTGTCAAAAATTAATAAATACATTTGTCTAACACTCCCCCTTAAATCAACCAGATTTTACTTTTAATATTTAATCAAACGGACGAAATTGGATGGAAGTATCAACCTAAATCTCCTCGGAAATGTGCGATACATTTCCTTTTTATCGTTTTGCCGGGTAGTAGAGTTATAAAAACTAAAATATATAATACTATACAACGCTTCGCTGTACGGTCAGTGAAGCGGAGGTGGTCAAAGAGGCCGCCACGGCACACATTTTACACGGCAGCTGAATTCAAAGCGGCGTCTCACCCCACCAAGTAATTTCGCAGCCAGCGCACACTACCATTCCGAGCGGATGGCTCCAAGACAATATTTTCGCGCGCTGCCATCCTATGAAGATCGGGACTCCGAGATCTGGAAGATTCTTCCATTCCGTTATTGCGCAGCTCGGCCCTGGAGGGAAAGGCGTGTAGGGTGATTTCCAAGCAGTATCACTCGCTCCACAGGAGCGCCAGTTTATTCCTCTTGTATGTTAGTTCGGGGATGAAAAATTCGCCCAGGAGACCCAAAGTCGCGGACGGATAAAATACAGTAGGGCTTGAGGAGAAAATGTTAAAGAATGATACTATGAGGTCGTACATTTTCTCGAAAATTATTTCGAAAGATGATATACATTTACTAACGGAACAATTTGACAATTATTTCATAAACTTAGATACACGCCAAATTTAAACTTCACTGAGTATGTAATACACGAAATAAGAAACGCGAGTAAAACTGGAGTCACAACCATCACTTATCGTACGTACATTCTTACGTACTTGTAAAAGTATAAACACTAAGTGTACATGCAAGAATTCACACAACCATGTATCATACGTACGCGACTGAGTTGTTCAAAAGTCTACTTTTTATGTACGTAAGCAAAGTGTTTGCTGTGAAACTAGCTTAAAAATTGCCATCATTGTGTCACTCTAAATTTAATACTAGTATTGTTTTTTTCGAATACGTTTTGTATTTTCGTACATAAAGTATTTATGTGGCATAATTAACTGCCGACGTTTTCCACTATAAAAACAACGTTTGTGCAAATCTACATTTTATGGTATTTTGATTTCAGTCCATTATTCCTTACGTGCGTGCGTACATGCTTACGTTAAGTGAGATTGTGAGTCCGGTTATGAATCATCGTTCATATCGGAAATAACTGACCCTACCATCGAGATTTTCAAAGTATTATGAGAACTGTTGTTTGATATCTTGGTTTACCTAAGTTATGAACATAAGGATTCGGGTGTCTTGATCTGGACGATGGCCAAGGAAACTTTCCGATCTATTGTCTATGTTAATAACACTTAAGCATCGTAATTAACGCTAGGTGATTAACTTCTTAAAAAGAATACGAAGAGGAACACTGTGAGTGCGACCAATTCCATAGAAAACCATTTCAATCTCTGACTGAATTATATTAATGCCATATAATTTTTATAAATGCTCACAAATTTCTGGCTATTAGCTGAAACAATAATTGCTGTAGTCATTTTGTGCTGTTGCGTTCTGTAACATTAAAAGGTTTTTATAAAATTACTGAACATCCGCCATGTGTAGTATCAATCGAAACATTTAATGCAAATAAATAGATAAACAAATAATTACATAACTTCTGGTTTTATATTTTAGGTAAATTATTTGTTAAAGTACTCAACCGCTTTAATTCATTTATTTATTGTCTCGCAATCAAAGAGAAAACATTAAAACACATGTGACAAGAAAATATGTTTCTTCTTCCCATTTCACGCACTGACCGTCACGCAAATTAAGAACTAAAAACTTTACTTTAGAAATGTGGAGGTAGAGATAAACGAAATTATATTAATGTACAATTTATTTTATTAAACAGACAAAATACATCACTTCCATTTATCCAATTTTTTTAGAATAAAGAACTTGAAAAATAATTAATGGACTACATTTTAATATGATAAAACTGTTAAACGTGTTTCGGCATTATTTATGTATTGGAACTGAAATATCTGGATCGATACAGCTTTTAAACGGTTAGCATATTTCTTTAGCCTGATTCCGGCAGTGGGTATTTTTGAATCGGTGGTTAAGTATTTTCCATTAAGTCAGTTTTCGTATTTACGTTATTTGTTAGTAAAACAAAGGTACAAAACGGTACCCTGTAAGGGAATAGATCACATTTTTTTAACTACCGTTCTTGAATGGACTGGTTTCTAAACTGATAACATTAACGATTATATGAATTATGTATTATTTTAGCTTCATTCTTTTACGAATAACTGAACACGACATTCGAGTTACGTATTTATTGCATCCTCCTGTTGGTTTTCTCACAATGGATTGTTTTGAGAGACTTTACTGTTTGTAATGTAAACCCACGCGTGCGGCTGATGTACTGCGAGAGAAGGGGTAGGAAGACTGGCGTGGGTGCCGTAAATGGAGGTAGAGCGATAGTCATGCATCACAGTGGCCCTAGGGGTTGTCGGCGGAAGAACACAGCAACTAAGCTAGGTCGCCGACCTGGCAACGCTTCATCTCGGCCGTGTTTTCTCGCCCCTCCTCGCAGTGCCGTATATGCGCTGCTCGTATAGGCAGAGTGCCCGCGAGGGTAGGCAAAACACAAGCCAAGCCTGCTGTTGTGTATAACCAGCCAGGGGCAAGGCGGCGCAATACCCATGCGTGTACTTACCGCCAGCTACGAGACATGACCTCGTGCGGTGAAGCATAAAGGTGAAACTGTTATCCCTCCTACCTTAGCCTAGCACCAAATGCTCCAAATTTCATCACAACATAACACCATGCATACATACATTCAAATATACACATATACGTTCATACATGCACAAGTTCACATAAATATGCATACGTGTTCACGACAAAGTAAGCACTGTTTTCAAACCACTTTGGCAAAAAAATGTAAATTATATATCACGTACTCTGATAATATAATGAGTGAAATACAATCTCTGAGTTTATTAACTACACTGATAATATATTTAAGGAAGAAACAAAAATAATATAATAGTGAAAAATATCTATGAATGTAAACGACCTGAGATAACTATCAATATTCCATATTTAAAAAGTGAAACCGATAGTACAAACGTCCAAACGTGCGCACGTAAGTGCGTAAATCCGTATATATATATATATATATATATATATATATATATATATATGCATTCATGCATGGCTACATGCAAATACACATACGTGCAAATTATTGTGTTCAGAATCTCAAGTAAAGAAATTCATACATATTTTCTTCGTATCAAATGTAAGACAAAAAAAGAATTGAAGATTTATGTGCGCTAGAGAAATTTTATATAATTTAAAGTAATTAAAGGCAAGCGACCAAAATTGTTAGCGCTTAGTTATTATTAAAACTGCCAGACAAGAAATTCTTTCTCTAAGCCTTTGAAATCAAATATCTTTGAAGTACACAAAATTGTTCACTATCTGACAGACATATCATGCAATGGCCTAAATCGAATACCCTATATACTTAAAAAATTTATTGTTGGGTTTTTTCTCACGCAGCAGACAAGCACTAAGAAAATATTTTTGAAATTCGACGCTTGAGGTGGTTGAAAGGGATGAACTTTGTTTTTGATGAATCGTCAATAGAGATAGAAACCGCCGGGCAGATTCGTGATTGCTTAATTTATTTGTATTGTTACGTACATTAATAATTAGACAATTTTCGGAGTTTTAGAAATTCGGCACCTAAGGTAAAAATTAAGTGTTTTATATTATTTCGCGATATTTAGCAAACGTATTAACGTATGGAGTTATTCAAGATGATTAACACGGAAATATTCACAAATTTATTCCAGCAACTATCGAAATTCGATCAAAAGAGTGAAAAAGAAGGGAAAAGGGTTTCTGTTAATCGTCTACATACATTGAAACTATTGGAAAACGTTAGGATTTCCACATCAATAAACAGGTACATATAAAAACGTCTACAAAATTTAATTTCTAGATTTTCATAAGAGAAACCCTCCTAAAGGGATGAAAACGAGTAAAATTTATTTTCAATTAGCTAATAATGTTTAACCATTATGAAGTTATTGTTTTTTTTTAAATGATGCTCATGTAAATACCGTAAATAAAGTTATATTTGTTTTTCAACTGAATAAAAATAATTACTACGGAGAAAGCTGGGTTTGTAACCTAAAACATTCAAAACAGACGATCCGAAAATAAGTACGACCATTAAATTAATTTGTACGGAGTTACATTCCACAATTTATCGATACATAACGTGGTACAATCTCTCTTTGTTCACGGGTGTGTGATTATTAATTTCCTTTTGTTTTCTAATTTAACCCTATATTGCTCACAGGGGTGATAGAGTACCTCAGTGTATTTTATTTTTAGTTTTTACTACATAAAGTTGGTACATCTGCATTTTGCTTTTATGTAATTTCATTTGAATGTGTTGTGTTGGTGTATCAGTAATGACAGGCATCCATCATCAGCCGTTTTTTTATTATTCGTGGTTTTATGTGAGTGGAGTTCTGTAGCACCCCACATATGCATCTACCTACGTGAACATTTTTGACTTGTTTTTGTTTGATTTTTTTTTTCTTTGCAGATAAGAAATGTATCGGCTGAATCCCCTTAGTGACGATTACTCAGTGACTGTAATGCGCATTTTAGAAGAGGTAAAAAGTCATAGCGAAGATATAAGTAATACTGATAATAATGTATACATTCAGACAGTTCGTGAGGATGAACAAAGTGCTTCCGAAGAAATTGACATTGAATATGCTACCCATTGAACAACAATATTTGGGAAGAACGGTCACAGATGGTCTTCAAATCCACCTAGCACACGGGGCCGAACACCAGCACGAAACATTGCCAAGATTCCCACTAGTGCATCAGAGGACTGTTGAGACATAGTGCCTACTTGTTACCTCAGAGATGATCAAGACTGTTGTTCGTTTTACAAACGACGAAATCAAGAGACAGAGGCAAAAATACACAAATGAAACTACAAGGTATGTAGGCGACACCAATGAAAGGGAGATTTATGTACTCGTTGACGTGTTATATTTTGCTGGTTCCAGGAAGGATTCTCACTTGACGACAGATGAAATGTGGTTGGAAACATTTGGATGCCATTTTTATCGTGCTTTCATGTCGGAGTGCCGATTTAGATTTATTCTAAACTGCCTTCGATTTGACGACAAGTCTACTAGAAACAAAGACGATAAATTTGCACCAATAAGGCAAATTTGGGAATCATTCATCAAAAACTTGCACATTATGTTATGGGTGAGTGGGGTAATGGCGAACGCGGGGTAATCGCGAACACTCAATTATTTACATCTCTACATGTGCCAGAGGAGTCTGGTTGGTGCTGGCATCTGCCGTGTACCGTAGGTGTCGGGGCAGACGCTTAGTCGTAAAGGATGTTTTTTGTTGTTTTTTGTGATATACTATATGTAGGCCTACATGGTTCACTGAAAAAAAAAATCGTTAGTATTTTTATTTCGACTTTTTTGTGAAATTACTGTAGATTTGTTCAAGAATGAAATGTCACACGTGTTTGTAAATGATTTCAATAAAAGACGGGAATTCGTAACTTCAGTAATGTTCTGTAAACGAAATGGCGTATTTTGGGGTAATGACGAACACTCCTATCGTCCCTGTGTTCGCCATTACCCCACATTTTTGTCATTACCCCACACTGTTAAATGGTGTTTTGTGCACGAAAAAATTATGAAATAGTAAGTTTCGGTCAGAGTTTATGTAACTGGACCTCACTAGAAAAATCACTTAATTATACTTATTGTTTTTACTTATAAAATAATTACTCTGTTAAAAAAAATTAGACACATATTTGCGGATGTAACTTGATATGCATGAACCGCCTTGTAAAGAAAACACATTTAAACGTGAATGAAACTTCATAAAATTATTGGCAGAGTGTTTTTGTACTGAGTCGTTATTCATTTGACTGTGCCAATCAGTACACGGATTAACTGCCACACATCACGTCTGTGATCTGCGGGTTTAACCTCCACACGCTGGGTGTTACGGCATCCAATCACTGACCACATAGCAGAGCTGCAGGTGCGCACGTAAGGCACTGAAACAAAGTGCTGCAAAAATCTTTTCGCGAAAATTACCGGGCTCTAGTAATTGAACACAAATGGAGAAATAAATTTTATCAGTATCTTAAGTTTTACTCTATACAGCAGATAAAAAGTTTTGGGAAGTTTTTAACAAATGTTTCAAGGTCTGAGCTAAATTTGCTTCGCTGGCTTGTGTATTAAATCTTTCCGGACGTAGAATGCTACCCACGTTGAAGATTAATCTGAAACTAATAGTTACGGAATTACCTGTAGATTGATTTACTATTTATAGCGTCATTATTAAAACTAGTCTTTATCAGACTGAGAACGAAACAATGGCACATAATAAACAAGGACGTACCCTTGTTTATTCTGTGACAATGAGTTTGTAAACAAACATTCAATATACAGCAAATATTTATTCAGAACAACCCCCTAGAAATATAAAAGTTCAAACACACTTATTATTCACTTACTCTTCATTCTAGCATAACAAGACATTTAAGATTTTAGTAATTTCTCTTATAACGTGTTTTATTTATTCATTTATTTACTTGTCGTCCATTGATCCCACAATTAGTCATTGGGACCAGGGATATGGAAGTTGTCGAATTAGAACACAATAACATGTATACTATATATTTGGACATCAATTTATATGAAAACATTATTTCTAGCGCATTTACAATATTATACCATAATTACATAGTTACCAAACACAATAAGGAAATGTTAATACAGTGATTACATTAAAAGAAACTATTGAAATTCCTAAATGGGTTAGAATGTCTTGTAGCAATGAGAATTATATCAAGGAAGTTCAAAGTTATCAAGTTAGAATACAACTACACGTAATGAAAGTTGTGTGAATCGGATAAAAGTATAATTTATTACTTAAAATTGCCCGTTATAATCTTACGTCATACTCAATAATATTTTGTTCTACCGCCTATCTAAGTTATGTGACTTTTTCCGGCGTACTTCAAATCATGAACACTAATCTGCTCAACTTCGTGCTGTATTATTAATGACTTTACAGCAAAAAATACTTGAAACCAACTAATCGGTAATTGTAGATGTTTATTAACCACTAGACATTGCCCGCGGCTAGTTGAAATGTTTTAAATTTAAAGTATCTTTAAAATGTGCCAAAGGTAAGTATAAGTACTCCATATATTTAAAATACATATTTTTTCATTAAATTTTAGAAAACTAAAGTTATCCAAAAATAGAAAAAAAAATTGTAAACATATTATATAAAGGTTTTTGATAAACATTTGCGGCACTTCAAATTTTACACTAGTAGGATTGTTGATACAGAAACTGATATTTAAAATAGTAAATCACTGTATTTTATTTTAATTTTCAAAATAAATTTAAAAAAAGTAGAATTGTACACTACATGCTGTTATGGGTCATTAATAATCGTTTTGAAAAAATATTAATATTTTTTTTTTTTTTTTGGTATCCCGACATGCCCAATGTAACGTCCCCACCCCCATGTTCTCTTCGATTGCATACATTATATTGTCAGAATCCTTCGCGGGCAAACGCCCATTCAGCAAAGTTTCATCACGGTCGGATGACTGGTAAAGGTCTGCATACGTTACAGCCAGACAAATACTTAAATATATGTAGATGTGTATGAAAATTAAATATGTTATTAATCAAAGTGAATGCTAGGTCTATAGTATTTCTCATCTTGTGATTGTACAGTAGTCTGTATGTCCGTGAATCAGCATGACAGTTGAAACTGCTTCCATTGCGTAGCATTGCGCGAGATCAAACCAGTAATTGGAGCCGCAAAGCATTATGCCTAACATTCATTACGTAAAACAAAAGTACGTGGTCAGCAAACGCTGCACTGTCGATCGTGTTGAAATAGAAAACTACACGAATCGTCGTGCACAGCGATGCCGTTTACAGAGATTTACTCGCTCACGTAATCACTCTTTGAAATGGCGATCAGCTCTCTGTTCATCGGACACCCATTCTAGCCACGCAAAAGGCGGAATTGAAAGTGATTTTGCAGAGTAAATTTTACCATCAGCTTTGAAATTTGGTAACATTAACATGATCATTGTGTGCCGAGTAATGGATCCATACGCTGGTGATAATTATCTCAAATAACAAAATTGCGTTGCAATTGATGATGTAAGCTTTACGAGTACTTACATATTTGTCTCCTTCGAAATTTCCACAAAATAAATTTTACTAATGTTAAAAATGTTACGGTACATTTCTTAATTTTAGTCGATGTAAACTGGGACTTAACATGCTACGTGAAATATTTTCATGAACAAACGTTGACGTGCATGTGTAAGCAATTCTGAAACTGCGTCTGTTTTACAAGATATTCAGATTATTACACACACTTTAATTAACATTTACTTAAATACAAACGCTTTAAGCAAAACTAAAAGCTTAAATATCACGCGTTATCTACAAAATTTATGAAGGAAATCGTGGACGAAAAAAAAAAAAAAACACTAAATGACGTTTATTTAGCAATATTGACAATTAATTGTGATGAGGGATAGTTTTCATTTAAGTAAATTTCTAACTGACAACGTTAATTGTAATTAATTTGAATAATTAGCACAGTTGTAACTATCCAACATTATTCATGGTAAACGATGTTTGTTTTTTGTATTTGCAGGAAATAAACTCAACTCAGGTTTAATTTTGTAATTTGGCAACATAGTTAGTGTTGAACTGGTTTTAAAATAAACAAATATTTCAGACACGATAATTTTTGGACAATCGTACATTATTTTAGTTTAACTAATCTTCATATGGGAATTTAACGGGCGACAGTACGATTTGGATTATTAAATTTTGTAGTGTTGTCCAACGTATGATTCTATTGATGTGTTTTACGAATCCGAGCGGTATTTTTCTAGTTACAGCAGTATAAACAAACCGTTTTTAGCTGTATTGAAGGCCCCAAAATCACAATTCAGACAAGCGTGGCTCTTTTTTAAAACTTTGGGAGCACAGATTCAACTGCGTGTTCTTTTCGTATGTTAACGTATTGGGAATACGTTTATCGGTTTCCCAGGTAAAAGAAAAAAATATGGAACGTTACAACACCTTTCATGTGCCAGGTACAGAGTCATCTACATTCGTGATAGGTGGTATAGCCTGTTCGAGATAAAATGAACTCTTTTGGGCCCTAGTTACTCTTTTACATCCAGGTAGTTTAACGTTTCCTGCAACTCTTTGACATAAACAGACCACAACCTAAGTAACAATCAGAGTGTATAGATTGTTCTGTACTCGAAAGCTAACATTTAATGTCACAGTAAATGATATTTTTCAGTAATTATTGTACACAGTAAAAACTTTCCTTGAATATTTTGGAAGTAACTTACCTAAACACATTATTGGACAGGTACCATACTTCCGCATTAAACATTCAAACTTTTCAGTAGTTATAATCCAAGTCTGGTAACTTCAGTATACATTTGACTGTTTTATAAAAAAGTTTAGGTGTGCTACCATGAATGTCTGGGAAACAATCCTATCATACCTACTTTCTTAGCGCTCTTGTACGCACCTATGACAAATTTAAAAAGTACTTTTACAACTAGGTAAAGCCGTCGTCAAAAGTGTTGACTTCATCGCGAAGCACCTATACCTGTGTATTGGTGTTTCTGACCACACTAGATGGTAGGAACTACATTTAGTTCTGCAGGTTTGTAGTTTCTCTGGGACGAGCAAACATCCAGTCCTGTTGACCGTGTCCACTCGGGATCTCGTCTCTCGAGAGTGGTGCGTGCAATTGTCCGGTGTCGCTAGCCAAAGCCGGTAATTGGCAGGCCTGGGTTTTCTCCTACGGCGACGAGTCCAAGCACCCTCGTACGTTTGGAAAATCCCCGTGAGCTCTTTTCTCCCTCCCCTCTCCAACCATGGCTCTCTCTGACCATCCTCCCTCAGCAGGTTAATGGAGAACAGCGTGCGCCTGATGGGAGTTTGACGCGCCATTAATTGCCCTGGGCGGAACGCTGAACCAGGCTTGCTTTTGTAAAAAAAAAAAAAAAAAAAAAAAAAAAATGGGCGGGGTGTTGTCGACGTGCCTCTCCCAGAGATCTCGTGTGTTGGTCCAGCGAGGGACTAGAGACTAGAGGACTAGAGCCATTCGCGAACCTGGACTGGGGTTTCCAAGTGTCGTCCTTCAATGACGTGTTCCATCTAGCGCTGTCTGCGGATCACAAGGTTTGCGCTCAAAACACACGGAGTGTAGCGTACTAGCGACGGTATGCCTAAATTTTCCTCAGGTCTATTAGTCGCTTTGGAACTATGTGTTAATATTAAGTTTATGTCCCGAAGTATATATAGAAAAACCTACAAACACCGTGATATATAATATTGTAATTCTTAACTTACTTAATTTTTACATGACCCAGTTTACGTACAGTATGAATTGCGTAATGCTAACAGTTTTTAGTGTGCAATGATATTTTTCAAATATGAAACTCAAGACAGCGTACGAACTGTACTACATTAACTTATTATGCACTGGAGAACCAATTGAATGTATCATTACTATTTTGGTTATAAATACATTTTAGGAATTTGTGTATCACAAAAAAATAAATTGCACGAGAACTCGTACGCTCAAGTGAAACGTAAAATAATTATTGTATTCTGATGAGTTGACGTTAAGTAATTTTTTTTATGTAGAAATTACGTTAGTAGACTCAACGAAAAAATAAATACTGTCGAATAAACGAAGGGGGGTGTTACCGTTTAGTTAGATTATATCTTTTAGTTTTCAGTAATTTTCGCAACAGAAATCAAAAAGGATTTGTAATGTTAAAATGTTATATATATTTTAAATTACGATAGCTCAATATTTGTGCTAACGTACGTAAAATAATACTTCCCAAATATTACGATAACAATTTTTGTCATGACGCCAGAAATCATTTAGTTTATCGTGAAGCTTATCTTTACATAGCACAGTAGGATGATTACTAACAGACTGAAGGAGCTGATAATAGGTAATGTGTTCAACGTTCAGATAGGTTTTTATTTTTGTAATCAGGAAATTCCGACGGTTTCTTGTATTACTGTAAAGTTTTCGGATTGAGGAGGTGATGGTGTGAAATTGGGGGGGGGGGGGGGTTAGAGGTTAGGTGTGGGTGTTTTACCACCCTTTAACAACGAAGTCTTTCGAACGTGGTCTACATCAACTTTCAACGTCATATTTTCATTTTTATATTTGTACCAGATGTTTATTTCTTATTTTAGAAATTGTGAGTTAAATTTTGCTCTTATGTTATTTTTTTTTGTCTCGTAGTTTCTGCGTGATGACTCGTAAACGTCGAAATTTGCAATTTATGGTTTTATGTAAGCTACTTAAACCAACTGAAGTAATAAACTGAAAATATTTACAGAGAATAATGATGTTGTAGGGTACAACGTCTCCTAAATGTAAACAAACAATAAAATAAAAAATTGTTAAAGTTTAAAATTAAAGTTTAATCAATTCAAGAATTCTTTACAAACACCAACAAATTCTATGTTATGTTTTTATGTAGGATCCTTTGTAGCCTTCTACATCGTTATTAACTGTAAGGTTTTCTTTCAGTTTGGAATTTCGGTTTTTATTAGTGGCGTACATAAAACGGTATAATGAAAATTTGGTTGCTTACGAGTAATAACTCAAAATCTAGGAGAGATATAAACATTTTCATAAGGGAATAATTTAGTCACAAGTTATGTCTAAAATGGGGAAAAATAATATCAATTATAAATTTAAAAATAAGACTATGATGTTGAAAATCGATGTCGCCTGCACCCTTAAGAATCAATTAGGGGTGAAGTTAGGTGAAGGACAACACAACAGCCATTCCAGGATTCTAACCAAGAACCTCTTGCACTAGAAACAGGCGGCTAACCGTCTATGTTACCGCTGTCTGCTGGGGGGTGGGGGGGGGGAGTTGGGAGGTAAGAGAGTAAGATATATATATATATATATATATATATATATATATATATATATATATA